>JAJEJO010004374.1:429029-473995 GCA_020662805.1 Glaucomys volans
GAACCCCTGTTTTCTCCCACTGGACTCTCAGTTCAGAACACTCCTGTCACCAAATGACACCGGCAGAGTGTCCTACAGTCTAACTCCATCTGACACGATCTGCCTGGAGATGCGGCAGCTCCCACAGGTGGAGCAATGTGTTCCCGGCGCTGTGCCCTTGCAGCCCTGGGTGCGTCCAGTCGTGCACGGTGCCTCTGGCCACGGGGCTTTCTGTGGGAGGGTCTCGGGGCTCCGTCTTCAGGTTCGATATTTGTTAGAGCGGGGAACTCAGAAACATTTCACGTTTACCTGTTTCCAACAGCTGGAAAGACGCACAGGGCATGGTCTGGGGCAAGGGCACCAAGCTGCCACGGGCTCTGGGAGTGACCGCTTCCCCACATGCAGCGACATGAGCTCTCTAAACCTGTCCCTTGGGGACTTTTCTGGAGGCTCCATTACCTATGCAGGATGGATGAAATCAATGGCCATTAGTGATCAACCTTCATCTCATCGCCCTCCTCCCAGTGTGTGTGTGTGTGCGCACGTGCGTGTCCGTGCATAAAGTTGTTTTCAAGGTTTGTTACATAGACCAGGACTCTGCCCTCGCAAAACTCCATGATAGTGGCATCAACAGGCACAATTGCACTTGGGGTGGAGAGTGGTAGATCTGAAAATTCCAACCCTCTAATCACTGGTTGGCTCTCAGGGCAACCTGCCTGCCTCCATCCTTAGAGACTTTCCAAAAACCTCCTCACTAACATAAAGCCAGGTGTCTCTAAAAGGGTCTTGACCCACCTTAGGGTCTCTAAGGTGGTCCTTTCACCTTATCACTCTCAGTACTTAAGAAATGACAAGGGTTTTAGTAGCTCTAGCCAGGAATTGGGATTCCGTGTTCTATATCATAATGTCACACAGCCTAATTATTATCAACTCCCCAAATTTACTATCACACTTGTTCCAATTCTGATAAGTCATATGATTACCAGGTGTTTGAGAGGAGGAGAGAAATCAAGGATGCAAGTAGGTCAACTCTCAGGGCATTGACTGAAAGGGAAAAGAGAGAAGAAATGAAGATCCAGACGGTCAGAGAGTCAAGAAACTGGATTTGACATTATTAAATTTAGAAGCCTATAAGATGTGGAAGGAGGGATTCCAGGTAGGTTTTTCTTTTTCTTTTTGCAGGGCTGGGATTAGAACCCAGGGCCTCATACATGCTAGGTGAGTGAGCTACCACTGAGCTACATCTCCAACCCTGTTAGGTGGGTTTTTCAATATACAGGCAGGAAAGAAGACAGAGCTGGAGATAGGAACATGGCAGTCATCTGTAAATAGGCGCCATTCAAATCATGAGGCAGGTGGAGCTCATCTGGAGGGGGATCCCAGGATAAGAGGTCTGAGGCCAGAACCTGGGATACTCAAATGCAGCCTTACCTGCTCCCCAGTTCATCTCCTTGGATCATATAATTCTTCATATTTATTTGACTTTCTTCCTAGTTCTTTCAACTATCCAAACTCTCCATACCTGAGACCTCCTGGCTTCATACCTACCTTCCCAGGGCATGCAGCCTCACTGAGGGAGGAGGCTGGTTTGCAGAGACCTGGCACAGCCTCCATCCATTGGGTGCATGGCTGCCTGTTCAGTGCACACACCTGGCAGCCCCCTCTTTACTCCCAATGCTTGTCTTTAGTTCAGCCCATTTCTTGAGTCCAGCCTCCTTCAGGGACCTTGCTCTGTCAGATGACCTGAGATAGGACTGTTTTAGGCTCCCTGCACAGAGCTTCAGGAGCGAGGTGAACTCCTGTTCCCCTTGGCTGAACAAGCTCTGTGGCAGCTAGGAGCCTGGGGAAGCATCTCATGTGGCTGACCACGCAGGTTTGTTCTGAGCACATGAGAGCCTCTCAGAACCAGTCTCCTAATGTCATGTTCCAGCCAGTGGAATCCCATCTCCACAATCCCAGCATAATCAGACATAACTGAGGCAGCAGATAAGGGTCTGGAATATTACAAAGGTTGGAGTTTCAGGGTCTAAGACCACTTAAAAGTCTGAAGGTTTGTATCTAACTATGGTTTGGATGCAAAGAAGAATCAGTCTTGCACAGGACAAGGTCATGGGGCAAGAGGACAAAGGGATGTAGTAAGTGAGCAGGGCCCTGTGCAGTTAGAAACTCTGCATGTAGGACGGGAGCGGGCGTGAAGCAGGACAGAGCGAAGCCAGGCAGGTCAGGAGAGGAAGGCGGGGGTTGATGCTGAGGAATGGGAGCCCTGGGTCACACTTTCACCTGTCACAGGAGCAGGGCCTGAGGACAGGCTCCAGGACTGTACTGGAAGAGAAGTCGGTTCCTTCTATTTTTAAACTAAGGAAAACCCCATCATGATTATGGAAAACATTTTACTGACCATTTAACACAGGTCCTGGTGATTAAAGTACCATGACAGATCTCTCTTTCTCTCCTTTCAAATCCAAAGGATGTCTCTTGTGGGGGTTTAAGGAAATATCCCACTGATGCCACCAGTGTGGGCTTCTGCACCGAATATCTTGGAATGCTCTCAGGTCAGCCCTGAGGATCCACACGTTTCCCGAGTGGCTATGGTTGGAAAACGGAATTGAAAGGCAGAAGTTACCCAGCTGGAATTCTGCTCTTGTTGAGAATGCCAACTGCAGTTGCAGGATGTAGTCTTTAGCACTTAAAGGAACAATGAATTTGATAAGTAATTTTTATCAAGACACATAACCAGATTGGAGATTTCAAGTCAGAGTGACTTCTATCAGGTTAAGCCACCTCAACAGCATTGGGGCACAGAGGAGACAGCCCATGAAGGGGCTTCTTGGAAGATGCCAAGGGTTCATGTCCATTCTGCCCCACCTAATGACCTACCATCTAGACACCTGTTCTTGACTTTGGAGGTATTTTATGGTGTGGTTGTGAGGTGTCCCACAAAAGCTCCTGTATTAATTTAAGAGTATGGAAGGGTGCATGTTCCCTATGGCCCCTTCCCCTCCCCATCCCTCTACTTCTTGACCCCACCATGAGCTGAGTACCTCATCTTCTCTGTTATCTTCCCCCATGATGTGCTGCCTCATCTTGGGCCCAGAGCAAAGGAGTTGGCCATCCATGGACTGAGACCACTGAAACCATGAGCCCCCCAAAACTTTTCCTCCTCTAAGTTATTGTTATCGGGTGTTTTGGTCACAGTGATGCAAAAGCTGACTCAGGAAAGGTGTAAGGCCAGATTCACAGCAGACTCCCTGATCCTGAACGCCAGCCTGCACTACAGACAGTCCCTGCTCCCTACCAGGAAGTTGAGGAGGCATGTACTCCTCATTCCCCAGATGCCTTACTCCTGCTGCCCTTCACTCATCCCTGTCCTCTTAGGAAAACCCTGCAGAATGGCAAAGAGAAGCCAGCAAGCAGATAAGCCTATCTTATTTTTGTACCAGGGATTGAACCCAGGGGTGCTTAACCACTGCGCCACATCCCCAGACATTTTTAATATTTCATTTAGAGACAAGATCTCTCACTGAGTTGCTTAGGGCCTCGCTAAATTGCTGAGTCTGGCTTTGAACTCGAAGTCCTCCTGCCTCAGCCTCACAAGCCGCTGGGATTACTAGAGTGTGCCACCACGTCCAGCTAAGCCTATCTTCCTACCCTGCTCTAGAATATTGTCTCACTCTCATCTCAGTCACAAGGACTTAGTTTGTGTCATGAAAACCACACAACTCCCAACCTGGTAGCTATTTCAAATGTGGGCATATTAGATAAACTAAGTGTTTGATTTTCCTAGGCATTATTGCTTTTGAGGCTAATCCACAGAAACCAGACCCATTTTGATTTGTTTTGTTTTGTTTATGTGAGGTCCAGTAATGACATTGAGTAAAGTTTTCTTGAAGGATTTCCCCCTCCCTGGGGAACCTGTGCACGGCTCATGTCCCTGTGGTTTCTTTTGCACGTATTGGTGCTCAAGCTGCCTTGGAACAATGGAATTTAAAACAAACTTGGAACTTCAGAGGAAAAGAGAAAGGGGAGAAAAGGAATATGCCAAGTGTCAGCCACCAAGGTAGATTTGAAGCAGAGAAGCATCTATCTCCTAAAGAATGAAAACGAAAATCATCCCTGAGAGTGCTCTAGAAGACAGCGCCAGGCCCTCGGGGGGAAGGATGCATGCTGAATCCTGGAAGCATTCAGTGAGCCTTCTCCTCTGCAACAGCTTGCACAGAAAAGGGCCTGAGTTGTTGTTGTTGTTGTTGTTTTGTTTGTTTGGTTGGTTTTTTTTTTTTTCTTTTTTGGTGGTGGTACTGGGAATTGAACCCAGGGCCTTGCGCATGGGAGGCAAGCACTCTACCAACTGAGCTACATCCCCAGCCCCCTGTTGTTGTTTTTTTAATATTTTTTTTTATTATTGTCAATGGACTCTTATTTTTATTTATTTATTTATATGTGGTGCTGAGAACTGAACCCAGTGCCTGTTGTTAACCTCACATTGTGAGCACTCACAGCCATCATTCCATTATAGCCATCAATCATCCAGTGTACGTAATGGGAACTGATGAGACTTCTGATGCCTCAGCCAGGCCTGGGAGGATCACTGCTACCTAGAAGAGCCATGAGGAAAACGTCTGAGTCACGTGGCCACATGAGCTCCCAGATGACCAGGACCCACTCTGTTTAATTTGGCAGTGGCCTTCCTTCACCTAGAATATAAGAACACTTAGTTTTTTTTCCCCTTGGCGATGGTGGTGATAGTTAACATCAGCATAAAATGCAATGAGGGGCAAATAGACACAGAGTTACCCCATCATGTGAGACCAGGTGGGGGGCAGGTGGACAGGTGTCAGCTCAGTTTTGATGAGGTCCTAGGTGTGGAAAGACACAGTAACTGTCCTCACCTGTCATAGGGGTTGTGGTGACAGTGATAGGAAGAGAAAGGTTAGTAACAGAAAAGCACAACGAATTTAATGAAAGTTGTATGTGCCATGGGAACCTTTGAAACTAATGACCCGAAGACCCAAAGGAAATCGTTCATTTTTATTCCTATGTACAGTGAAGAATGGCAGCCATGGAGAGGGGCGACTGGACGGAAGGCCTGATTAAAGGGAATGCACTGTGGAGAGGTCAGAGGGGTGTGTTCAGATGCTCTGTGGATCCCTGTGTGGCGCTTCTCCCTCCCGGGTATGGGACAGGACACTCTGGAATGAGGCCTTCAAGGGAAGCAGAGTGGCCCTCCTGGGTTTCGTGACTTGCTTCAGGGGAGGGTTCTGGCTTCTCTGACTCACCTTGGCGACAGGCATCTGGTTTCTTCTACTCAATTTCAGGAGTAGGAGGGCAGGAGAAGGTCAGAGAGAGACTTGGCCTCTGAGGCCTCCAGTTTCCTTGAGTTCAAGGTACTGAGCTTGCCATTGGGGTGTCATTTTCTGAGTCCCAGAACTGTGTTTTGGTATCTTGATGTTCCTTATCTTTTTTTAAATAAACTTCACTGCATTTCTAACAGAGTAGATGAAGAGGAAACCAACTTTTTTTAAAGTTTCTTAAAATTTTGGAAGATCACCAACTTATGCGTCTGGGGTGGAGCTGGGGTCTGTCGCCGTTACCATCCTCTCTGGTGTTTATGAAGGACTTTTCTTTTGATATGTGGTTCTGCTTTTGTTTTCCATAAATAATTTTATCTTTACTCTTGTCAAGAAACCAATAACCTTGGTAAATATTTTCTTGTGCCTGATTAGATCAATTTGATATTAAACCTGATTACCAAGATGCCCAGTTCCTGACCATCTTTAGTAAAACAAATAATTTGGATCAGGTTGGGTTGAAGAACATCCATACATCCCCCATCCAAAAAAAAAGGGCTGACCCAAACCTTCAGTGGTCCCTTGTCCCCCTGAGGTGGTCCCTAACTCTTCCACTCTGCATTTCTGAAAGTCACAAAGGAAAGATTCTGTTTGCAATAGACTTCAGGTTCTGATGCCTAGATTCTCTGGGACTCTATGCAAGACTCAGTTTGAGCAAGACCTGTAGTTTTCTTTCTCCTTTATTCTTGGCATGGTTAAAAAAAAAAACAAACTGAAGAGATCAACAACAAAAGCAACAACTACTTTATTTGGACTATTTCATTAAAAATAGCTATGTTTGTATTTACTATCTCTTTAATTTGCATTTTGGAAATCCAAAACCAGCTTGAAAATTGTCGAAAGTAAGACTTTCCTTTAAGTGTTCAAAACTTTTTTAAAATGTTGAAAGTGGGACAGTTTTTTCCTACAGGCAATCTGAATGCCACTTAAGAAGAATAGAGATATACTGTCAATATTTGGCTACATGGTTGTGGCATTTTTGAAAACTTTATGGGACTTCTCCCCTTATTTTGCTATTGCAGAACTTACATAAAAAATAAACAACGTTACCTGGCTGCATAATCATGTATTTCTCTGAAGTTGATTTCCCTGTGTTCTTCAGGCTTCTGGGTGTTCTACCTGGAACAGGACAGACATTCATAGTCTTCATAAGTCACTGCAAAATGCCATCCTTCTCCTCCTCTAAGGAGGCAGATGCATGCCATCTACTCATGACTGATGGAATGAGACCTGACTCAGGGAACTTCAAGGGGCAGGAAAGGGAGAAGAACACCCTTGTACCCTTTTTCTCAGTGGTTAAGGAAAATGCGTCTTCCTGCCTTCATGAATCGTGATTTTTTTCAGGACTCCCAAAGAGGGAGACCTTGTAGAAATGTTGAAGAGAACTTCATGATTTCCTCTTTTGCACTAGTCTCTAAGTCTGTTAACTCTGCTGGTTTGGGAAGCCCATCTCCTAAAGGACTTTATCCTTCACTCAGTGCCTCTAACCTCTCTTGGCCCCAGACATGCAAATGCCAGTAATGGAATTCATCTTTCTAATTCCATAGCCATTAACTTTCCTGTTAGCCATAGCCTTGATACATTAAGTTTGCTTGCTCCACATTTCCTGAATGGACTTGCCTCTTTGGGTGGTAGTGGTGATTCCTCCTCTTCCTCTTCCTTCTCTTCTTTGAAATGAAAGTACATGCTCACATTTAAGAAGGCAAATTTCATGTGTTGCCTTTAAAGAAGAATTGCTTTAAATGAAATTTAAAGAATTGCTTTAAATGAAAATTAAATTTTGAAAACATCATTTCTAGTTCACCTGCGTAAAACATATTTTGGTTTCCATTGAGTATAAAGTTATGACCATTGTTTGAAAATACTGTTTTCTGCTTAATTACTCTGCTCATCCTTTGAAAATAAAAACAATTTAAAGTAAATGACTTGGGTATGAACATTATATAATACCAATTAAACAGTTGCAAAAATATCTGAGTTCTTTACTTAAAAACAATCAACAATCAGTTTTCTTAGGGCCCAGATTTCTTAGTGTAAATGTAGTATTGTGCAGGTTTGTGGCATTTGCTCCCAGTGACCCGTAACCCTTTCTCAGTGCTTTCCTCCATGGCCCAGGCTGCAATAGATGGTACCTATTAGTAGAGCAAGCTGGTATTGCTGGAACTCGAAATTCAGCTTTGCTTATATACAACTTAAATCACTATAGTTTATCTGTAAAGTTTCCCCTTAACTGGCTTAATTTCTCAGGTTCTTTTCCATGCTCAAAACAACCTATTGTCTTAATATTTTATTCATTCATATTTTATGGAATTTCTTCTAGATTATAAGCTACCAAGGACAAAAATGTCTGCATTATTTTTTCCCACTATTAATTTTCTAAACCTTAAACTGTGTTTGGCACAGAATAAGAGATCGAAACTACGTGTTAAATAATCGAGTGCCAGTGATTGAAGGCAGCTTTATTCTCCAAGTTTGGGACACAGTAGGAAGCAAAAATAAACCCAGAGGTACCATTGAGGAGCTTACTTGAAGGTTGTATAACAGAGGTTGATCATAAAAACAAATATCAAATATCTAGTGTGACATGCTACAAAGCAGAGGTGTGTATAAAGTGTGTAATGAGGGTCTAAATTAGTGGGGTCTTGCTGTGGATTCCTGAAGAATGACTTAAGACCTAAGGATGACTAGGTAGTAACCAATGGACGTGGAGAAGAAAAGACCAGTGTTCACTTTCCCCTCAGTTATTTTCCTTCCCTCTTACTCTCCTGTCTCCCATTGGTAATTTTCATTCAGACTCTTCGTAAGTTTTCCTACTACCTTAGGGTGCTAGCTACTCATGGACTTTTGCATAAATCTCAAGTATATATAGGCCTCCTATTAGGACATAGCCAAAATTCACCCCTCTATTAAAAATGTCAATATTATTTTAGAAATCAAGAATGAAAATCAAAATAAAATTGAATTAACAAGAACATCACCTTTTCTGTTAATTCATGTTGCTGTGTGCTAGGGAAGTGCCTTATGATTAGTACTTAATAGACTTTAATTGGTTGGCCAGTAGGTTGGTTAGTACTTAGATGGATGGATGCATGGATGGATGTATGGATGGATGGATGGATGGATGGATGGATGGATAGATGCATAGATCAATGAATGGATGGATGGATGGGTGGAAGAGTGAGTGAATGGATGACTGATTAACTGACTGGTTTAGATGTTGGTTGGTTGGATAACTGATTGGGTGGCTAACAAGCTAGAGGCCAGATGTTTGCTGGTTGGCTAACTGGTTCATTGGATGATTCTTTGGTGAATAAAGATGAGGGTGTAGATTAGCTGTGATGTTAAAGTCAGACTTAATTTTATTCAGTTTCTAACTTTCTCTATCTCTGCAATATTGAACAATTTACCTAAACTGGATTTTTAATATAAAAAAATGTTCTTTTCTCATAGGATTATAATAAGGATGAAGGCAACATTACATATAAAGTTTTAGTGAAGTACCTAGGATGTACTAAGCATCCATAAATATCTGTTCACTGTTTTTGAGAAAGGAAAGGGCCTGGAATGCAGTTCAGTGGCAGAGGGCTTGCCCTGCATGCACAAGGCCCTGGGTTCAGTTCCTGGAACCACAAAAAAATAAGTAAGAAAAGACGAAAGAAAGAATTTTGAGTGTTTTCTCCAAATGGAACAAAAAAGCAGATTAGTAAAAGCAAGCAATGAATCTGGGTTTAAATGATGACTTTGTTAATTTTAACACTGCTACAATACACATATATTATAAAGTAGACGTCCATGTACCCAGGATGGAAGGAAAACATGGAGAAAACTCACAGCACACTAACCAACCATTTTCTCCCTTGACAAATTAAAATTGAATTCTCCCCCTCCCCTACTCTTCCCCATTGCCCTCTTGTTACATTATTGCAGGGCTCATTAGAAGAGTAATTTCTCTGTCAAAAAAAAGGGACGTAATACATTCTTTCTTAACTAGGATGGTAGTGGTTTGCCCAGCTCGTGACTCTGTAATTATTTGCTAACCTGAACATTGTTTTTTACATGTTTTTAATATGTACACTCACACCCATACATAAGGGAGGCGAAATTAACATCTGAAAATTTGATGGAATGGGATCAGACCAAATTTAAACCTAGGTTAGGTCTGCATGATCAAATTGAAAGGACTGGCAAACAATAAACCCTGATAGTAAAAAAATAGACGCTGAAGTTTATTCCAAACTCTCTAGATTGTCTTTGTGTCACAAACTGAGCAGTTTAGAGTGACAAATTAGCAAACACCTTTTGTCTTGTTTGGCTAGCCTGCTAGTCTATGACAGAAAGTCACTCTCAAGCAGGATCTTCTATGTCAATTACCATGTGCCCAGCACTAGGTATAACCAGAACCCTCCTCCACAGACATGGATCAGTACAGCCTCTCTGCACAGGGGCCACTGTGCCATCTCTTCCAGCTGTCATTGTTAACATTTATGCCACGTGTACATGATATCAGAGATAGCTGCCCTGGTTTATTAAATGCCATCAGAAATGAAGTAGCGAATTGTACATCTTGGTTACTAACAAGCAGCTTTTGGTGTTTTCAGCGCCGACTGGGAGATGCAGCAAAGAAAGCCATCAGCAAGCTCCAGGTCAGGACCATCAAGAAGGGTGACAAGGTAACAGCCTTTTTTCTTTTTGGTGAGAAACTATTCAAAGAAGTTGCTCTCCTGCAGTTTTTCTGACAGCCAGGGTAGAAGAGATGGGAAAGGGAAGTAGGTGCTTAAAGCTCCTGCAAGCATCTGACACTTGCACTTTTTTACTAAATACTATTTAAAGCAATTTACAAAATGCATCCAAGAGGACAAAAAAATCATTGGCTGCAGAACATGAGAAATGGAAAAGTAAGTGTGCAAGAAAATAGATAAAGGCAGGACGACACTACTGCACAAATGCATTAGCTATAACAGAAATGGGGTCCAAATTTAGGTTGGGGCTTTCCAGCAACCAGGGTGAAGAAAGAAACAATATTCAATATTCAAATGATATTTGATTCCAGTGTCCTACAAGGTAAAAACAAAACAGTTATTGCCAGTATTATGACCTGAAAAAGTTTCTCCAGTAATCCTTGCAGGGAAGATAGGGCCGTGTGCAGAGAACTGCCTACAGTCTAAACACAGGAAGCATATCAGTCCCTGTAAAATGTAATATTCAGGACACCCCAAAATCATTTCAACAGCCACCCTCACCGTAGAATCATGGAGTAAAGCCAAAAGCAATCACATATCTTAAGAAAGGACAGGAAAGAGTCCTGTCCTGGTCAACAGGCCTTTAGAGCAATGGATTTCAACGCAGTTCGTGGGGCTGGGGCTCTTTGGAGCATTGTAAGGGATTCACAATTCCACATGTGTACCAGCTATTAAATCTAGTCTGAATAATTGATTTTTCTCAATTATATGCTATTACTTTTCAACTCTTTGAAAATACTGTTGGGATCATTAAGATAAATTTTTTTCAAAAGCATTACTAAATTTGAAATTCATTTGGATCATTACTTTTTCCCTTCAATCAAAGAATAATAAAAGTACAAGGACTGTGGCCTAGTAATGCATTATGAGGTATTAAAAGCAATTTATGTACTTGAAAAAATGAACACCACTTGTTTGTGTTTCCGTTTATTTTATATATTAGATTACAGAGGAATAGGTGGATTAAATGCCATTCAGATAGTTCTCCATACGTATTATTTCTCAGCCTCAAGATTCTGCTATGTCACCTCTCATTGTAATTGATAGCATTCATAGTAAGAGTGCATGAGGAAATGGTTTTCCTCACAAAAGCACTTGCAGGGAACCTTAGAAATACAAAGTGGAGCTTGGAATGAAAGCCAGCTAAGCCAAGAGCCAGTAAATTATTGATGAAGAAAACTGGCAGAGGCTTTTGAAAGCCTCGCTCCAGGCAAGCTCTCCTTTGGTTTTTTGTTGTGTTTACTCAAGACCTGAAGCTAGGAAGGTAGACTCATCTGCTCTGCTTCTGTTTCAGGAAACGGAGCCGGATTTTGACAACTGTGCAGTTTGCATTGAAGGATACAAGCCCAACGACGTGGTCAGGATCCTGCCCTGCCGGTGAGTGACTGGGCTGCCTGCCCTTGGATGGCTGGTGTGTGGAGAGTGCCTGCTGGCCTCACCAGGCAGTGTCGGTGGGCCTCCGTGCTGCCAGGTGGATGTGGCAAGCACGCCTTCTTTTCTGGTATCATTAGTCCTTGAAAAGGCTTTCTCTCAGGGCATGGTGGCTGGCACACACCTGTAATCCTAGCGCCTCGGGAGGCTGAGGCAGGAGGATCGTGAGTCAAAGCCAGCCTCAGCAACTTAGTGGGGCCCTAAGCAACTCAGCGAGACCCTGTCTCTAAAGAAAATATTTTTTTAAAAAAGCCTGGGGATGTGACTCAGTGGTTAAGTGCCCCCCTGGGTTCAATCCCCAGTAGCAAAAAAAAAAGGCTTTGACTCATGGAATTAGACATATTTTCCTGATCCCCTTTGAATCAAAGGAAGTGCTATGATCTGGACCCTCTTGATACAGACCCTGCTGATGTGGATCCAGGTATGAATTTTCTTGAAAAAATAGCTCTGTGTTGCTCAGATCAGCTCTGCTATTTTAGTTAAAATAATTAACTCTTGACAATGTTTTGTGGAAAATCATAAAAGCTCAGCAATCAGAATATAGTCAGGATTAAGTAGGAAGCCAAAGGAGATTCCATTTCCCTTAATTTTTTACTAACAGGAAGTGAACGTGACAATCAAATGCTCCCCAAATTTGGGGATTTAGAGGAAGAAGTGGGCACGTAGAGTTGGGAAAACTCTCCAGGCGACCCTCACGTAACCCTCTTCCCTCTGCCTAATTGAAATTCACTGTGAAGGTGTTGGGATTCTTTTTAAATTGTTAAAATCCAATCAATTTCAATGCTTTAATTAAATCAAGAATTTTAAAGTTTCATAAAAGCCATCCTCCTTAATTGAAAATCCTTTTTAGTATTTTTGTGTCCATGCAAGTTTCCTAAAAATAAAAATGGAATTATGCTTTGATGAGAAGTTCTTCACCTAAAAAGAGTGACTTTAATTCTTAGTGAGTTTAAAAGTAAATAACATAGAAAAACACACCACCAAGATATTTAACCACACATTGGTTCTTGAAACAATGCAATTTTAAGAGCTATTTATTAGAAATACAAATGAAATAAAATATGCCTTCAGAGGATTGTTCAGATAATCTTGAAATAACACAAAAGGACTGGATACCCAAACTGATGCAGAAACCCCCAGGAGAATGGATCTTTCTCAAAATGTTCGTAGGCAAACCAGTCCTTAGGAAAATGGGGGTTAGGAAAATCCATCCGGAGTCCCTGGCTGTGTTTATAGATGCCCGTCTGCCTCGAGGATAACATCATAAACAGAGGCACATGGAGGCTTGGTAGTTGCTCTGTCTGAGAATACTCCATGTAAATTCTTTCTGCACGTTACACCTCATGTCACTCGGTGACTTCCAGGAACACTGGCAAAGAATGGCAGCAAACTATGGAAGACCTGTCAGGGTGACGGCTTTCATCTCTGCAGCATTTTATTAAGGATTGGTAAAGCCTCATGGTTATCAGTAAGTCCAGTGCTTGCTTTGACTTTCCTGCTAGGAGTCTGCTTAGAGCCCTATGAGGGTGATACTAATAAAAAATAGCCAAAGCCAGTTATAGCTGCTTTTTCCTGAGAATCCTAAGAACTTTACAAATTAAGAAAATCTGTGTTGAAAATTGTATTTATATATATATATTGCATTGCTTTATCTCTGCCATCATACAGCATAAAATAATGTGTTCATGTAAGGCTGTCATGCTTGAATTTCATGTTACTCTATGCCATCGCTGGAGGCTACATAATAACCAAGACAGAGTTGTACCACAATTTAATTTACCATACCCTCTTTGGGAACCTTAGACCGGTTTCAATTTCTAATTATGACAAATTACATTGCTTTAATGGTATTTAGATTTTTTATATTATTCCAGACCTCCTTTTATAGTGTAATTTTTTTTAAATACTCATCAAGAAAGAGTAGCATTTAATATTTACCACAAAGAAAAAGAACTTCAGGAACTTTGATTTTCTCCCACTGGTGCTCACCCTAGGCCAGTTCAGTTTAGCTTTAGGCTCCTCCTTTCTAGATGGTTCTTTGGTTCTCAGCTGATTCCTTAATTCTGTTTGCTTCAAGTTCCTTAGCATTCATTTCTTTTTTTATTTCCTCATTGTGCATCCAGCTTTAAATAACAAAATACACCAAACATTACGAAACACAGGTTAGAGTTAATTACTGTTTGAGCTTTACTAGTCACACATATGTATTCTTTGAATAGCTCATACATTTTTTTCCATGCTGATTTTCAAATCAAAATATTTTTATGCCCGTTGCTGGTTTCTGCCAGACGGTTTGCACTAATGGATGTTATCAAACAAATGTGGAGACATTTGCTTTTTGCTAGATAATTTCCTCTGGGGTATTATTAAACCTTTGCTCCATGAACACCACAGACTCCCTTTCCTATTATTTCCAGGCTGACTCATCCACAGCATTCTTTGCATCTCTTTGAAGTTAAAACTGTTTCAAAAAATGTCCCAGTGTGTCCTGTCCCTTCTCTCATACTTTGTGTGTAGCCTCAGGCCCTGACATTAGAATGGTTTTCCAGATCACCCAGGTATAAGCTTATACCACAATATTTTTCAACCCATTCTCTTATCTCTTTCGGAGACCCCTGCACAAACGATGATAAATTAGTCAATGCCTTCCCCTCCTGCAGTCTTGGTGATTATTAAAGTTATGCTGTGCACATGCACACCCAAGGCTCCCTCTCCCTGGTTCTTCCATCTTCCAGTCCTTCTCTAGCATGTGATGAGGAGGCTCCTTGGTGTGAGCCTGGACATGCATGCATAATGTAAGGAACAGACCCACAGCAGCACACAGAGCCCTGTTGCCATTCACAGATCTAACTTGCATGGTTTGCATTTGATCCTAACACAACACTAAGGCATTTTCCAAGAAACTTTGGTTTGCTCCATCATGCATATGCCAGCACATGCATTTTGCTAGATTTTTAAGGGTAGATTTTTTTGTGACGGGTTAATATCCGTGATTATGTTTTTAGCAACAAAAGATATTTTATTGTAGCTTTGTGTCTTCTCTGGTCTGGAGAACAAGTTGGGCTCTCTGACCTTTCCATGGCTTCCATCTTATGGTATCCCTACTGTTCTTCAATAATTATTCATTTCTATTTACTCAATTTCAAACACACCATGTCTCAAAAAGAATGTGAATTTCTTGGGCAGAACAAAAGTTCATGTTCACATTTCTTCAAAAACAACAAAGCAATATTTCTATCTCTTCCCAACATGTCTGCAAAATTTTTTCCAGTCTCTAATTTATCATATAACATCATCACTCGTTTGTGCAAATATTAGTTTCTACTACATTCTTTTCCTTTGATCTGGCATAGTCTCCTCCACAACTGAAGAAATATTTAAAAGCTGCCTAGTAATAAGCAGATCTTTTTGATAAACTAAATGCTTCCTTTGGAACAACAAATATTTTATAGCAACTGTGTGTCCAGGAGTAGTGGGAAAGTACCAAAAATGAAAAGATAAATGGTGTGGTTCATGCTCTAAAGAAAATAGTCCAATGGGAAATAATTTCAGTAAATAATAAGGATACAGAGTGATATGTGCAATTATAATAGCAAAGTTTATAAGAAAATTTGGTGGAGCTAATACCAGGCACAAGAAAGTCAAAAAAGACCCCATGGTAAAAGTAATTTCTTCATATACTCCAGCAATGATGTCGTTTGTCCTTTACATCCTCATTACAGAAAATTGGCAAAATGGATAAAATTTTTGAATAACTGCCTAACTCCCCATGTAGTTAACTACTGCTAACATTTTTTTATATCCCCTTCCTTTTATTTCTTGTGCCTGGTTGTGCAAAGTCAAGATATTCTTGTCAACAGCATTTTCTTTTTCCCTATCATTGTGAGAATTCACTAGAAATAGTCCTAGATTATCTGTGCCCTCTTTTGACCTTCCTTTCACCTCTGAAGCTGCAGCCAGAACCTGATCCAGCCCTTACTTGCATAAACCAACCAAACACCCTAGAATGTCAGTGCTTCTGCAGAAGCCTTTCTTGAAAAGTCTTTTCATGACCCAGCCAGACTTTTCCACTGAGGGAAAACAGGAACATGTCCTGGCCCCCTTGAGCTTACTTAATATTAATAATCCTCTGATGAGCTGTTGGCAGTTCACCATTCCACCTCACATGGTAGACAGAAAACAGCGGTTTCCCATCATCGATGCTATCATTTGCTGATGTGTCCTGAAGAGGCAGCGCATCTTGCTGGCTTGTTATCATCAGAGTTGAATGACAAGTAAAATCCTCTAAAACTGAAGTTATTATCTTCTGCAGATGATCCCCAGTTATCACCTTGTTCACAACCTGTGTCCTATAGTTACTTTTTGAAAATAGTGCTTCTGGCTGGTAGTCCAAGAAGCAGCATTGCCAGTGCCGCATGGGATTTAAAGAGGTCTTGAGAGCAGGGCACGTGGAGATGGTTGAATAAAGTAAGGAACTAAGGACACCTATCCTGAGATGCTTCTAGTCGGAAAGTGCACTCCTGCTGTTTAACATCCAAACACGGAAGCTGACTTCTAACAGCATGTAAATGACAGCCTTGACCATGCCGGCTCTGAGAGCTTAGTCAGCAACTCTCCAGGCCCAGAGTTTATTGGGTTCCTTGATCTTCACAATGGGATCTGAGGGGTGCCTGAGCAAGATCATCTATTAGAACACATAATTCTGGAGTGGATTTCTGAGTCTGGAAAATGTGCATAACAAATTTTACCTCTTTGACCATTTAAAGTCTGTAATTCAATGTCATGAAGTAGATTCACATTGCTGTGACCCATCTCCACATCCAACTGGAGAACACCATCAACTTCCCTAAAGGAAACACTGAACCCACTAAACAATAACTCTCCATTCCCCCAGTCTGAATTTTGTGTGCATGTGCATATGTTTTGTTTTTAATTTCAGTCTGAATTTTACTAACCAGAAAGTGGAACTGATATTTGGATTTAGGACCCAATTAAAGTTGGCTGACTAAAAATGAAGTGAGTTTGTACATACTCCAGATCTGA
The DNA here is from genome assembly GCA_020662805.1 of Glaucomys volans. Classification (NCBI taxonomy): domain Eukaryota; kingdom Metazoa; phylum Chordata; class Mammalia; order Rodentia; family Sciuridae; genus Glaucomys; species Glaucomys volans. The sequence goes on from JAJEJO010004374.1 coordinate 445,567, forward strand.
CGAAGAATACTAATTTTATATCCATTATTGTTATTCTATTACTGTGATACCAAGAGTAGGACGCTACGATCACTTTTCTCATGATCGTTTGTACTGTTACAATACATTGTTACTAACATCATTACCACCATCACTTCTGTCCTGGCCTTCCTCAGTCACCTCTCACTAATCTCCCTGCTTATGTCTTGCCCCTTCATTATTTCTTCGGATGTCTATTTTTAATTGTCAAATTAAAATCTAGATTAGGTAGACCCCAGGGGTTTTTTTATTTAATTTTTTTTATTTTTACAGACTTCATTTTGATTCATTGTACCCATATGGGGTACAAATTTTCATTTCCATGGTTGTGCATGATGTACATTCATATCATTCTTGTTAATCACACATGTACATAGGGAAATGATGTCTGTCTCATTCCACCATTTTTCATACCCCCACCCCCTCTCGCTTCCCTCTACATAATCAAAAGATCCTCCATTCCAGTTTATTTTTTCGGCAAGTATATCAAAAATGAGACTAGAAAAAAATATTCTTTGGAAAGGCTAATTGAAAAGTAATTCAGTCCTGTTTTTCTAAAATGTACTTCTGTACATTCATAAAAACCTAAAAACAAGCTCTGTAGTATTAGCTCCCCAGAGGAGAATTGAACTGGTCCGTGTGATCTCCGGAGCGTTTGCTAGCATTGACGGTGGAAGCAGTCTCAAGGCACTTACTGTTGGGTCTCTTGTTAGGATTTTGTGCCTTGACTTCTTCATGGGGACCCACCAGGGCGGTTCTCCTATAGAGTAACTTTTTCCCAACCAAGGTCAATGTTCTTATTTTGTAGATACTGAATCTTGACACTATCCAGCTTTCTTCTATGTGTGTTGGTAGAAACCTAAGAGCCAGATTTATAGAACCAGGGCCAAAAGGTGTTTTTAGCCTCATCTCTGACTCCATTTGGAGTCTCCATTTTTATTTTTCTTTCTTCTTTGACACTTACAGTATCTTGTTGGATATTTGCACCTTCTAAGTTACCTAGAGACTTTTCTAGAATAAATGTGTTCCATGTCTTTAAAAGCCGAACCAACATCATTTTAAATTCACATATAATACCAATTATGTTACTCAGTTTTTCATCACTGAAACAAATACCTGAGATAATCAAATGATAAAGGGAAAAGTCTTACCGTGGCTCACAGTTCTGGAGGTTTCAGTCCCTGCTCTGTTCGTCTCATGCTTGGGGGCCCATGGTGGGGCAGCACTTAGTGTTGCAAAACCACTCACCTCTCAGCCAGGTTGCAAGGAAGGGGCTGGGGTGCCATTGTCCCATTCAAGGCCACACCCCTGAAGACCTAAGACCTTCCACTAGGGCCCACTGACTTAAAGTTCCCCCCACCTCCCCAACATGGGGACAGGCCTTTAACCCACAGGCCACTTTAGGGGGACATTTAAATCCAAACTGCAACATCCCTGTACCATAATTGATCTGCCTATTTTTGAACATTTAAGTTATTCCCCATACACACCTCTTAATGCTATTATCAATCAGGCTGTGCTAAATAGCTTTGTACATAAATCTTAGTTCACAATTTCATATTATTTCCTTCTTTCTAAGTTATGGTCATGTCTTTTCATTCAGATTTTGAATTAAAAAAAAGTCCAGTAGCTTCCACACTATCACTCAAAAACCATAGCACAAGGAGCAGCTTTCTAACACTAAAACAGATTTTTTTTACAAACCAAATAAATCATATAGCCAAAAACAAAAACACTTGACCAGCTTTGGCTCGTCTTCAGAAACCTTCCTTTAGAGAGTTTTCCAGCCCTCAGGACTCCCACTACTGGGTCATGTAGGCAGAGCCCAATTTTAGTACAAGGGATTGAACCCAGGGGCACTGAACCTCTGAGCTACATCCCCAGTCACATCCCTCCATCTTGGACAGATAGTTGTGGAATTCTCCGTGTAAACACTATTTTCCCCTTCCTTTTCTCTTCTCTCCTTTTCAGGAATGTAGCTGAATTTCTGTATCAGTTCTCTTTCTTTTCTTTCTTAAATATAAGGCTACACTTTTACACATATCAGAACATGACTAACAGCATCATTAGTGTTAAAAGAGATGACATGGAGACCAGGCTAAAAATCAAAATGGAATAAATGGTTAAAAAGTATGATACAAAATAATAGTGAAGGGACAAATGAAGCTTGTGTGCCAGGCACGGTGGCACATGCCTATAATCCCAGCAATTTGAGAGGCTGAGGCAGGAGGGTCACAAGTCCAAAGCCAGCCTCAGCAACTTAGTGAGGCTCTAAGAAACTCAGTGAGACCCTCTTCCTAGGTAATATTTTTTAAAAGGGCTGGGGATGTGGCTCAGTGGTTAAGTCCCCCTGGGTTTAATCCCTGGTACCAAAAAAGAAAACAAATGATGCTTGTGTATGTTAATCGGGGCAATAGATATCCTAATGTCTGAAGAAATTCCTAATGACATTGTAATGGCTGAATCAGACACAACCTAAAAGGAGATCTGGAGACTTGGAAAAGGAATTTTTTGAGGGCTGCTGAAAGTCACTATATAAATTTGGTGTTAGAGTTTCAGTGGCTTCTTCAGAGGTCTGTTAGGCACATCCCAGGTGTCTGCAGTTGACACGATGCTCATAAATCATCTGTGCTCATCTAGCCAGTCAGACTGTCAACTGCTTTTCTTTCTCAGTTGATGTGACTGATATGTATTTTTAACACAAGTCTATTTATTAATTGATCTCTCAAATACTGTATTCCATTAGCTCCTGTCCCCAAGAACAGGTGGTATTTTCCCCTCCCAGAGGAGCAGCCTGGGAGACATGTAGTGTAACGTACTGGGTAAACAGTAAAAGGCACCCTAAAGACCATGGCTTAAAGATTAGTTGCCTGCCCAAAGCCTCGCTTCTTAGAATCAAGTTAGTAAGATTTACTGAGCTAATATAGGTGAGAACATGGAACCCACTCCAAAAATGCCTTAAGAGAGTTCGCTTGTCTTCAGTGAATGCTTCCAACCAAAGCCACCTGGGCAGTTCATAACCTCCTGTGCTTTTCTCAAAAGTCTTGTGGTTTTCATGTCATGGATCCTTAATGGCAACCAAAGGCAAAATCAAAGTTGGACTGATATTCATTTATGAACTTCCCTTTTGAGAGGAAGAGAGGGGAGTCTCATTGATACACCCTGCCCAGCACAACATGATCATAGTAAACAACATAATATGATAGAGTATAGAACGTGATGCAAAGATGGTCACCATGTTCATATTCGAAAATGCAAAGAATCCCAATCAAGGTTTACTGCAACCCCTACAAATAGACACTCGCCCCTTAAGAGATTTAAACCTAGAGATCAGTCTGATTTTAAGATGAGTGAAGTGAGTGGAATGTCTGTGTGGACTGCAAATGCCAAGGTCTTAGTAAGTAAAAGAATTTTATAAAATGCTGTAATGTGATCGGGATTCAGATTACCAGCCCTCTAACTCATGAGATAGAAAACAAAGGAGCACTTTCTAGCCAGGCAGAAGTGGCCTGTCCTGATTTTACCCTGCATGCCTGTTATATATGCTCGATTAGGAACAGATTTCTTCTGAATTCCTTTTTGTGAAGAGAATGATGATCATTGGCTGTATCCATCAGCTTCAATCTGCTCTATTATTCCCATGTTATGCAAATTAGGTTTGGGAGCATTCTATTTAAAGCTGTCTGTTTATATATGCGATATTTTTAAAAATAGCTTTCGAGGTTCCTTTCCTAATTGTGGCACAGTTTGAAAACAGAGGGAAGCATGAAGAAGTTAACCAAAATAATAATCTCTACTCAAAAAGATAATTTTTGATAAATTTAATTTTATAAAACATGTATAAAAATATATACCATATACATATATATATTTTTAAACTTTGTAAAGTCATTAGTATTGTTTTTATTCTACTGTCTCAGTTTACATTAAAAAGCATTTTTCCATAACTTTAAACTTATTTTAAGATAATTTCATCATTGTGTAATAATAATGTTGGAAGTGTATTGAATTTCACTCCCGCTTTTTAGCAGTTAACTGGCTTCCAGGTTTTCATCATTATGACCTTAGTTGTTTAATTTTTTTCTAAATTTAGCCCTAAGAGGCACCCTAAAAATGAATCTACTGGGTCAAAAGTGATTTCAAAGGATCTGGAAGTTTTATCCATTGCTGTTGAGAAAGTGGTAACAATTGACTCCTCACTAGCAGCATGAGCCGTGCTGACATTAGTGCTCCCCAGGCCACGAAATTGCACATTTTTAATGCATCTTGTCATCTGATAGCCAAATGTTAGCATAGTTTTAATTTCCATATCTTCATTTATTCTGGAATATTATTGATCACACAAGTTCTTTATATAACATTATATCTGATGTAAATTATCATTGATTATAAGGTTTTTCCCAATTTTAAATATGTCAAAATTGGGGGGGATATGGTGTAATCTAGAATTTATAAAATGTGATTTAGGTATTAAGTATTTTTAACATTTTAGTGGTATATTTTGGGTAAATAATGTGTGGGGTTTTGGGTTAAATTGTTTTGAGATTTTTGTTATGTCTGTTTGTTTTGGTACTAGGGACATGCACTCTACCACTGAGCTACATCCCAGCCCTTTTAAAATTTTTATTTTGAGACAAAGTCTCATTAAGTTGCCCGGACTGTCCTTGAACTTGTAATCCTCCTGCTCAGTTTACTGAGTCACTGGGATTAAGGGTTGTACCACCATGCCCAGCTTTTTCTATGATGCATTTTGATTAGCAGAATTAAGAAGTTAGGTTATAAAATTGATGAATTTTTATATTTGTGTATTTATCTCTCCTTATTTTACTAATTCTCTATCAAAAAATGAGCTAGTTAACAGTTTAACTACATTTCTTTAATTTATCTGAACATTTATGCCAATATATCCTCATTCAATGGTGGTTGTTTATAAAAATCTTTTTTTTTTTTAATTCATCCTTTTGAGAACATAGTTTCACATTCTTGTCCAAAGAAAAAGCCATCCCATGGTGGAAGTTTAAAACGGCATGACCATTTTGGAAATTTGTTTGACAGTTTCTGGCGACGTTAAATACATAGTATTCTGCAACATGACAGTTCCATTCTTGGATACATACCCAAGAAAAATAAATGAACACATTCACAGAAAGACTTGAATAGGAGTGGCCATATCACATTTATTCACAGTAACCAGAAAATGAAAATATCCCAGTAATTATAGAAAAAATCTGTAAACAAATGGGATTACATCCATTTGATAGACTACTACAAAGGGAGCAAACTATCCATGTGCATCAAGGTAAAGGGTGAATTTGAAAAGACACATTATTTTGAGCAAAAGAAGCCAGGAACAAAAGGATGTAACTTTATGATTCCATTTATATGAAATTCAATAACAAGCAAAAGTAGCCTGTGCTGTCAGAGGACAGAGGGTGCCCATGTGACAAGAGAGTACAGACTGGCCAGGAACAAAAAGGGTCTCTGGGGTGATGGAGAGGTGTGCCTCTTTATCTGATGTTATCTATACAAATATGCTCACACCTCAGAAGTCCCCAAGCTTACAATTTATGCATTCTATGCATATCATATCTTCATTTAAAGTAATGGGGTAAAATGTACCAAAGAAGCCCTAATTTAAAAGAAAACAATAGTTGACTTTATACTTTAATCCAAGTTACATAACACTCAGTTCAAAGTTTGCTGATGGTGTTTTCTATCCATTTTTCTTTCATTACTTCAGATTTTTATGTGTACTACTTACATAAACTGCCAATCATTAGCTATCACTTAATTAAGGGATGAAAGGAAGGAAACATGAAAGAAGATGGTGATGCAGGAAGATGAGATCTGACGTGTTTGTTTCTGCTGTCTTTCAGCAGAGCAAAGGCCACCTTAGGGAGGAAGTCTTGCACTGCAGTGACCTGGTTGAATCTGGCATTCTGACTTCAAATGTCCTGATCCTCAGTCATATCCATCAAGTCGACTCACAGGATGAATGCCAACCAGCTTCTCAGGCCCAGCCAAGAGATATAATTAGACCAGGGCCAAGTTCTAAGCACAGAGCCTCTCTCTGCAGAACCAGAGGAGTGAGACTCACTGTGAAGGGAGGGCCTGCAAGTCCCCCGTAACTTGCATTCCCAAAGTATCAGCGACCTCCACTGTAGTTCAAAAAAAAAAAACTGAGTTTAGTACCAAGAGGTTCTGACATAGTTCACTTTAGTTTTGTCAGTTTTTCTTTTCATGCTATTTAAGCCCCATTCAGTGGAGAACTTGGTGACATCGATGGTTGGTTATTATAGCACTTTAACCATGACAAGCACTCCACAGTTTACAAAGCACATTTACATATAATGTCTGATCTGTATCTCAACAGCCTGCGATGTAGGTAGGGCAAGTACCATCATAGCCCCTGGGTTTTACCAAGAGAAACTCTTAACTCAGGAGAGGGGGGACCCAGGGCCCAAAGCCAAGCCAGGTTTCTTTCACAGTGGGACAGTGCCTGTGACACTCTTTTCCTCCCTCATCCCTGCTCTGATGTGTGGGAGCTCTGATAAGCACACATCTCTCTGGGGCTATGGTTTTGGCTAAAAATCTGTCTCCGACATCCCCAACTCCCTCTAAGCCAAATGACTAAACACCCCAAGAAAACCAAATCATGTCTAGCCCAAGCTTTAAAGATTTTGTCTGCAAATTCTCTGGATTTTACTTTCCAAGCTTATTATTGTGGGTCTGAAACAGAGCACCTTTTTTCCATGGAAGGACAGTGTCTGTGAAGTGAGCAGGAATTTATTTATTGCATTCTCTATCTCTGCCCCACGCCCCGCCACTCCATCATGTGAAATTGCCATCAGATTAGCTTGCCAAAACCAAGTAATTATGTTTAGGCCACAATATGGTTAGTTCTGGGTGCCTGTTCTCTTGCCCCCTTTTCTTTTCTTTTTAAAAGATGTTAGCATAACTTAAACAGGAGTTGGGGGAATGGGTTTCTCATAATGGGTTCAACCATTTCCCATCAAACCCAAGCCCAATAACAGCCAGTGGGCACTGGGCCAGGGTTGGAGTTGATGGTAAGAGGCAGCAGGGGTCTGCTTACCTGGCCTGATCAATACCAAACACCAAAGTGGTGACTGCTCCTTCTGACAAGGGCTTCCTGTAGAGGAGAGCTGGAAAGTCGAAGTAAGACAGAAGGAAGTGGCGTGGTGATGGTAAGCCCATCTTCCAAGGAACGAGGCCCATGGTCCTTCTCCTCACTCTCAGACCTCCTCTCTATCGGTCCATCTGGATTATCACAGAAGTCTGTGAACCCATATTTTGAATTTTATTGTCTACTTTATACTTAAAATAGCCTCCATTTCATCCAACCCGTTTCCCACACATGTCATGATGCTGCCTCTTTGCCTTGACTCCTTAAATTCCTTCTCCTTGGCTTGCTTTCTTCCTATCATCCCACTTCTTTCCATCCTTTGTGCTATGTGAAAGGCCATACGACATCCCACAACTTCCTGATTTCCTTACAAAGGAGCCACTCCTTTCCCTGAATTCCAAGGTGGTTTTACTTGTATCTGTTAATGACCTGACCCTTTGTGTGTGCTGCACCTATGTAACTCAAAATAGCTCACATCACCCTAATCCTCTGAACCCTTACCAAATATTTAATCCATCCATTCACCCCGTAAGGTATTTTACTAGTCAGGATAGGCAAGGTTTCACTGCAGTAACAAAATTTGCGCATGGATTAACGTGGCAAAGATTTCCTATGGTCTGTGTCCATCACGTACCAGTGAAAAATCTGTTTATCACAGCTGGGCTGATGATGCAGTCACTATCTCAACATTGCTAATTGGCAAAGCAATCATTAAGTGCCACATGTCCCAAAATGAAATCAATTATTTTCATTGTAGCTTATTGGACAGAATTACTCACCCGACTATAGCTGCCACTAGAAGAACCTGTGATCTTTCTGGGTGCCTAAGAGAGGGAGATCTGGCATATTGGAAGAACAGTATTGAGGACCTCAGATGGGTGCAATTATTATCTTCCTCTTGTAAATGAGGAAACTAAGGCTCAGGAGGTCAAGCACTTGAAGCTGGAGCACAAAGTCCATTGGAAAAGAGTAAAAGTGTGAATACTTCCAGCTACCCTCTTACCTATAACTCTTGGGAAGAAGACCCAAGGTGTACAGAATTGGTAAAAGCACTGACTTTATAACCAGATTGGGACTGGCTTTGAGTCCTATCTCTGCAGCTTACCAGCTCTTTAGGAAACTTTCTTTAATGAACTTGAACTTCCTCTTCCATAAAATTAGACTAACCATTCTTAGCTCAAAGGTTGGTTGTGAATCAATTCTGTTCGTCACATGCCTGGTTCATTGACAACTTTGCATATAAGACACAGAGGCTCCAAAGGAACGTCTCGGCTACCCATGGATGCACTGGGTGTCTGTTTTAAATAGTCCATGTTGCCTAGGAGTATGGGATTCTCAGGTACCTGAGTGACTCACATTCTTCAGTAAGAATTTCACTACGGAGAATGAAGCAGCTTGCATTGGTACCAACACCCACAGAATCCTAATCTTAGCTGCAGGTGGCAGGGTCAAAGAAACCAATAAATGTGGATGAGATTAAAAGAACAGTGACCCCTTCCTTCTCTGGGCAGAGAAGAAATATAACTTAATGGGGGATGGACTCATGCAGCTAGTGAAAGAACAACAGAAAACCAGAATCAGTAGATGTAGAGATTAGTTTAGCTTGGTTTCTTGTACTGCTAAAAATGTAGGATGTAACCATCTCAGCATCATCCGCAGCTGAAGGCATCCTCACATGTCTCATGATTTTTTTTTTTTTGTTTTTTGTTTTTTCCTTTTTTTTTTGGTACTGGGATTGAACCTAGGAGCACTTTACCACTGAGCCACATCCCCAGTCCTTTTTGTTTATTATTTGAGACAGAATCTCACTAAGTTACTTAGGCCCTCCCTAAATTGCTGAGGCTGGTCTCCAATTTGTGATCCTTCTGCCTCAGCCTCCCAAGCTGCTGGGATTATAAGTGTGTGTCACCGCTCCTGGTTGTGTCGAACTATTCTACGGTTTGCCTCTCTGATGAATAGGAGGAAAAGTTCAAGTCTTCCTCCTACATAAGCCTCTGGCATATTTCCAATTTGTTAGGGTTGTTAAGAGACTGCCTGGTCCCATTGCTCCTCTATATGCCCTTTCTGTCCCCCTTATGTCTTTTCTCAGGCAGTGCTTGTTAAAATGTGGGGAGGGTCAGGGCTCTGCTGTGAATTGCAAATGAGTTCAGATTGAACCTTAGAGGTGTTTCCTGAACTGCCAACCCATTTCACTTAACTCTCAATTCTTTCCCTATTCCTTTATTTCTTTAGTGACTTTTTCTTTCCATTTAGAAGGCAAAAACCATTTTGCAATCCCAACTATGAAGATATAGTTTGCATATTTGGTAGCTGGCACAAGAAATATGCTGCTAAAAATTAATAAATGTTTGTTAATCATACCATGCCTGCCCTGTGTGTCTCTTCAGTACTTTTGCTTTTTTGCTCTTAGTTCTTACTTTTTTTGAACTGTAGTACTTGTTTTCTATGTTACAATGGTTGTACTAAAGTGTAGAAACCATAGTAATCACATAGTGTCTGAAATGAAGGTGCAATACAGTGCTATTAATGAGATTAATGGTGGCCGACTAGGAAGGAATACCAGGAATTGTGTTTAAGCTTTGTGGGCAATGTTGTCTCCCCCACCACCCTCTCTCTCCTCTCTCTCTCTCTCTTTCTTTCTCACATACACACACACTCACACACACTCATTCACTTGCAAACCCACACCTGTCAGATGAAGGTTCACTGATGAGGTACTAAGTCTCATAGCACTCAGGTGAATTTCCTGAGACTGAAAAGTCAAACAACAGTCAACCCGGGAGTGTAAACACCCAGTGGTCTTCTCATTAGCTGACAAGGAATGGCTGGAGGACAGTGCCTTGAAGGGAGGGGCCATGTCTTATTCATCCCTGTACCCAGCTCCTGGCACAGAACAGAACGGAACGAGAGGGTGACATAGCTACGCTCTATTTTAGGAAGATAAATCTGGCAACAGCGAGTGGGATGAAGAGAACAGGAAAGTCCTGGCAGCTCAGAGTGTCTTAGATGCTCCCTCAGTGATACAGAGAGAAAGATGATGAGGTGGTGGCCGAGGGAGCCACCCTGAGAAAGGAAAGGAAGCCATGAATGGGAGAAGACAGGAAGGGTGTGTGAGTGAGAGCCGAGGAGGCCGGGAGCCGGCTGGGTCCTGGGATCAGTGAGCATCCACCCCCATGGCAAATGACTCCGGAGCATCAGCTGTGTACCAGAAACTCCCGGAGAGGCCAGGATGCAAGAGGGAAGCAACCAAATGATGATTTTGCTCTGGTTGACCTTATATGTCTCAAATCAGAATCCTCCAGAAAAATGGAACCAGTGGGAGATAGAACGATATGTACAGAGATGTTTCAAGAAACTGACTTGCACGGGAAAGGGACTGTCAGGTCTGAGGTCTGCGGGGCAGGCCTGCGGGCTGCAAACTCCTGGGCCAGGAGCAGATGCTACAGTCACTACAGGCAGGGTTTCTTTTCAGGGAAAACTCCACTCTGCTCTGAAAGCCTTTCAAATGATTGGGTAAGGCCCGTCCAGATTGCCAAGGACAGCTTTGATAGTTGGCAAAGGAAAACTAACCATCACAGAGGAGAGGAAGACCACAGTGCAGAAACACCAGGGGCGGTCAGAAATAACCGCAGGCCAAAGTGTGCATAATGGTTGGTGCTGCCACCATCCTGATTCCTGTGCTGGTGCAGAAGACACATGAGATTCCTGCCTCCCAGGAATGGTCCAAGGGACCACGATGTGTCACCTTTGCACCCCGAGAGTACCACCAGTTGGTGAACAAGTTTTGATTGGGCCCCTGTGTCCTGAGCTTGGAACCTGAACCTAGGGAGGTCAGCATTGCTTTCTGGGGGTGCAAGGAATGGTTTCATCCCTGGGTGCCAGGTACCCTTCTCCTTGTGCCCCCTCCCCCACTGCAGTGACCTGGCTGACTTCCGGTGCCGGGCTTAGAGTTATGTCCTTCCTCAGGAAAATCTTCTCTGAACTCAGATGTATCTCCCACGCAGTTCTAAGCCCCACCTCCACACTTCCTGTTCTTCAAAAGTGGTACTATTTTCACCAAGCAGTCTATTAAAATACTGTTTTATTCACATCTGCCTTTCCTGTTGTTCTAAGGGAAGGACCTAAGTGACTCTTGTGCTGATTCATGGTACTGAGCACAGTTCTTGGCAGAGACTACCTGCTAAACGAACAGATGGATGAAGGAATGAAGGAATGGGAGCTATACTTTGTGAGCAGTTGGTCTGCAGGGCATTCTGGACAGGGACCTGGAAATACAACAGCTCGTCCTGTTGCTACTCTGCTTTTCTAATCCCCAATCCGATCTCATCCTGTGTACACCTCATCCTGTCCTCAACACTTGACTTCTTCAGAGTTTCAGTTTAAAAGGTGGCACTTCCCAGATGCTTCTCTAATCTGGGGGGACTTTTTAAGTATTTGAACCCAGAGTCCCCGAACACAAAGCCAATGAACTTTTTCAGAACTGTTAGAACAAAAGAAGATGAAAACGAGAGAACAGAATGGAAGGATTCAAGAATAGTGCTGTATTCAACAGAGACTCAGGCACAGATGGAATGTCCTAGAAAGCTCTCCTACTGAAAACAGGCAGTGCTCTCTCTTCTTGCCCCAGGCAGGAAATTCTGATTGCTTCTGTGCATGGTCTGGAGTCTTGTGAGTTAGAGCTGATATCTCTGGTGGGATCTTGTGAGCCAAGTTGAGAGAAAGTTCTGTTAGGAAACCCCTCTCATGCCCTCTTCAGCCGTCATATGAAGGCCCCAACTGGCAGATGAGATTGGCCACTCGGTGGAACATACCAAGATGCAGCCAGACACAGGCACCCCCAGGGAACCACAGAGCCCCTCACACTAGCTCCTGACCCAACAACCAACAGCCATGACAACTTAGGAAGTCATTTGTCTTATTAAATACTTCCAGGAGCTCTTCTGTCGTTTATGTTTGACTCAAATATTAATGAAAGTCAGTCTTTACTTTGCAGTAGTCTTCTGACTGTGGGGAAAGGAATTTTGGACTTTTTCTAAACTAGCCTCTACCAAATCATCCTGCAAGGTCTGATCAAGTTTCCCCACTTGTGTTCTTATCATTAAACATTCTTCCTATCAAGAAAGAGAGAAATCTCTCAGTTTCTGCATTCTCTGTATTGTCTGAAACTTGGAAGAGTCGGTTTTAAATCAGATAGGTCACTCCCAGGATCCAGACAGATTTTGAACCATATCACCCAAGGGTATAGTGGGAAACCCAATGGCCCAGGAGCTAGGTGAAGGAGGTTGGGGCGATCTTGGCCCCACCACCCATCCAGCAGTTGAGTGACCTTGGGCAGGTCACTGATCTGTAGTGGAACAGGTAGTCTCTGCCACCACCGCCGCTCTAAGATGTATGGTTCTCATTGCAGGCATCTTTTCCACAAGTCCTGTGTTGACCCCTGGCTTCTAGACCATCGCACCTGCCCCATGTGCAAGATGAACATTCTTAAAGCCCTAGGGATCCCGGTAAGCACAGCACAGCCTACACCATCGTAATGTCTGTCTTTCTGCACCACCCCCAGAGCAGTGAGAAAGCTCCTTACCTGGATTTTCTATGTCCCCTCAATCACATAGCAATGGCATCATCCTATGAGGCCCCAAGAGAACTCCATGTTTGGAAACATTTCTCCTGTCCCTTTTTCTCAATCTGAGGACATCACCCCTTCTGCCATGTCCATTGTATTTATCCATGAGTCAAGATGCCGATGGTACAGCTCACAGGCGTCTTTTCACAGGGCAGCTGGGACACCAGCAGAGGTATGCTGGGCCACTGCACATTGACCACCTCTGTGGCCATCACCTCTGCCCAGTCATCAAAGAGATCTGCATGCCACACTTTCTGGTATTGCCTCAGGGTCACCTGCCTTTGGGAGGCAATGAGTCCCTTCCAGCAGGGGGAAGGGAGGACAGCGGCTGAGAACCAGGCTCAAGACCTCTGCTGAACCCCGATCTCTGGGGAGACCTTGAGCAAACGGGAAAGCAGAGGCAAAGACACTTAAGTTTTGCACTATTATCAAGCTGCTCCCCCCAGTCACATGTTTCCTAAAGCTGAGTCTTTCTCCAGTGCAAGGAGAATCCCGCCAGCTGGCCTGATGTTCCAGGGAAAGACTTTCCCAGGACTGTATTAAGTGAACCCCACAAGCGTGGCTGTGAGACACCAGCTGCTGTGTGTTATCCCCTCTAAGCAGAAGAGGGCAGGAAACGAGCCAGGCTCGGAGATGTGCAAACACAAAAGGCACTGTCTCAAAGGAGCCGCACAAACACACAGAACCAGCCTCCTGAGCCCTGCTCTGTTTGCTGCAACCTGCCTGTTGTCACTCCTCACTACTATTGTCACTCCTCACTACTTTTGTCACTCCTCACTACTAGCGATAGAGAACAAAGAGAATGTTCACAGTCGCAAGATGCCACTGAGAAAGCTAGGCATCAGATCACATATCAAAGTTCTCCTTAATGCCAAAGGTCTAATTAGGAACTTCAGAGTGACTGTTGGAGAGGACACTCCTGATGCATTCTGGGGACACACGCTGGCTGGGTTTCTAACCCTGCACCAGCTGCCTCCACGCCAGCTGCATGCTGGTTTTCACGGTCGATACACCAAACAAATCAACTCATGTGGCTGGAGCTTTGAGCTGTATTTCAAAGACAACACATTAGATTTTCAGATCAGAGTTGTAAGTAATAGTGCATTCAAGGTGAAAATCAATTACCGAGAATGTGAAATGTTAGTGAAAACCCAACATCCAAGCTACCAAGAACTGGTGACTTCAAAAATCAAAGTCAGTTTTGGCAGTTGTCACGTCTCTGGCTGTGAGCGGTTGTTTGAAGGGAGGGGGACGGTGCATATGTGTGTGCTTCATGTGCCTGTGTGTCCTTGGTGTCTGAAGTCTGCAGAATCCTCACAATTTAGGGACCCAGTTGCATCCTTCCATCTGGTTTCTGTTGCTTGGGATATTTTGCAAGATCCTAAGTATCAATCCTACCACATCTCAGCACAGTGAAACCCAACCATGCTCTGAGTTAAATTCTATACTAAACAATATTTTACTTCAAAGTCCTCCCGTGTAGGTGCGATTTCTCCAGAAGGTACTTGTAAAGAAGTTACGAATACCCGCTTTAGTGCTGCTATGGCAGAATTATTGAGTGGCCTTTTGGCTCATTTCCAAATGTAATAACATTTTAATTTTTAGCAGTTGAGTATTCTGGCCATCGTTTGATGCCTGACTTTTTTGGATAGAATTTTGCTTAGTGTACTTGACTCCCAGAAAAGGAAACATCAGTAGCATCTTTGGGTTTTGCCAAGGAATTTTAAAGGCCAGCCAAACAAGAACATGACACACATCCAAACCCATCCCACAGAACAGAACATCCTGAGGAAGAAGGATCATGGTGTGTGTGACTCTAGCCTCCCGGCCTCCTGGGTTCTCCAGAGAATGACAAAGTCAGAATCCAGGAGGAATTTGGGGTGTCATTCCATTCTGTCTTACCATTGGGGAACAGTATGCCTAATATATACCAATGGCATGGCTTCTGTTCATTCTGATAGCTTGCCATATCATTGGCTGTGTGCACAGCATCAATTAGAAATTCTTCCTGTGCTAACTGAAGCCTTTTTATGCAGCTTAAAGACATTGTCTTACAATTTTCCTGTACTCTTTATACACCATTTCTTCTTTAAGGAAAATTGGAAAGAGCCTGTCACACTCTGATAGTTGACATCTGTTGGTCCCTCTCTGTATCCCTAATATAAGCTAAGTGCTCAATAAATGTGTAGAATTGTAACCCTCCAGAGTCCTGAGGACTGCCAGTGCATGACCCATATTTGTGAATTTCATCCTGTTTCCCCTTGAAACGATGTCAACCCACAAACAACTTTGGTTGTAATCCTGGTTCACAAGACTGTTCAAATCCAGGTGGTATCTTGTGTTTTTGCTTGTGTTTTCGCTTGTGTTTTCATTTTTGTTGGTTTTGATTGAGTCATTTGGCTGCCTATGCTAAAAGGCAAATACAAGTTGAAAACCAAGAGCTGGGACATTTCATTTTCATCATAGAATTTTCTTCGTTGAACTACAGAATGAGAGCACACCTTAGTGATCCTGAACCTCCTATCACAAAGGGTGCCTTTTTCCATCATATTTTGCCAAAAGAAACATAAGACCGAACTGAAAGCAGGAGAAAGTTTGTGTGTTTTTGTTTATTTGGTACAGGGATTGAACTCAAGGGTAATTTACCCCTGAGCCACATCCCCAGCCCTTTTTATTTCTTATTTTGAGACAAGATCTTGCTAAATTGCCCAGGCTGGTCTTAAACTTGTGTCCTCCTGCCTCAGCCTCCAGAGTCACTGGGATTACAGGTGTGCCAACCACACCGGGCTGGAAGTTCTTTACTTTCAGAAATGTTGTTATCCCTTTGTCTACATTAGAGAGCTTAGTCCTCCTTGCAGCCCAGTCAGGACAAGGGACTGTCTTTGCAGGGAAACAGTTCTAAGCTCCCGTAGAACCTGGGTCTTACATATGTCAGCACAGATACCCCCCATCTCTGTGATCCTGATATAGCGTGGTAACTGCCAGTGAGCAGAACATCCTGTGTAACCACAAGTTTATTCACAAGTTTCTATCTCAGTTGAGTATTCGAGGAGTTTCCCATGCTGACCTGAATTTCAATACCTAAACAGTGCTCATTTGCAGATAGCACTGGACATCTTCTTAAAAACATTCTGATTGAGACTTTCCTTAGAGGTGTATAAATTTGGTTTCTTTTAAATATATTATTCTGTGTGACGAATCATAGACAGTGGATACAAACTGGGAGGCTCTGGAAGGATGATCTATTAAATGTTATGTCCAAGCCAGATTCTGCATGCCTGCCACAACTGAGTCTCACTCAGCTAATTAGCTTGTTCTCTCCCTCTGTCTCCTCTGTTGAGGATAGAGCACTGCTCTTCCTGGTCCACAAAATAAAAGACATGCATGGCTTGTAAATTAAGAAATAAATGAAATGAAAGAGCAGTATAAATAACCAGAATCAGTATTCCCAAAGCCTGTCAGTTGTTACATAGCATTGCATTCAACACTTTGTGGTTGAATGAACAACCAGCGCAATGTCCTTCTTATGAAATCCTTTCCTCTCTAATACCCCATAAACATATTTAAATAGCATACCTTACCTTTCACATAGAACTTGACCTTTCTCGGAATATTTTCTCAAATCATCCCTTGATTAATCTTGGGAAGATACTAATGTGCCCAAGTTTTCATAGCAGAAATCTAAGATTCAAATAAAATGTTCAAGTCCACATTTACTGCACATCTGATAATTGTCAATAGTACTATGTGGAAGCTTGAAATGCACGATCAGTATCATGTGGCTGCTTCTCTTTACACTGCTTGTGGACTAGCAGAAGATAAGCATGTTAGCAAATACCATCCATAGTGGGAAAAGGGCCAATAAAGTGCTCCAGGATCAGTCAAGACAACTCCCTGGGAGGGAACATGCTTCCGAAAAGGTGGTATTGGCCTGAGACTTAGAGTGTGGTTAGGAATTCACCAGACGTCGTGTGAAACCTGGAATAGGAATGGGAGGGCGACTTGGCAGGTGTCCCCCTGAGCAGAGGGCCAGTATAAGCTGAAGTCCCAAGACAGGGGATGCACAGTGCTCCCTTGCCAAAGGCTGAAGGTGAGGCGGAAAAGTAGGTAGGACCAGGCTGCGGAGCATCTGTTTCGGCAAGCTAAGGATCTCGTGATCTGTTCCCTCAAGGTTGAGAAGAAAGCCTGTATTTGCTTTGGAAAAAACGCCATGATGAGAGTGTGGGGACTGAAGGGAACTGGAGACAGGAAGGCGGTAGATTGGTGGGGTGGGGGGGCATGTTCATAAACACACTTGCTTGTGTCCAATATCAAAATGAGTAAATGCAGTAAATATGGCGGTCATTCTAAAGTTGACTTTGACAAATTGAGTTTTCATGAATTGACTCACTTCCAATAGAGATAGAGAAAGAAAAAGGAAGAAAGAAGAAAGGAATGAAGTAACTTTGAGGAGTTTGTGGGATGACAGAGGCTTGCAACTGAACACTGGAAACACAGGAGTGTCCCTGAAGACACATCCTAACACAGCCATGGAGGGAAAGCTTGGACAAAGGTCCAGCACATTGAATCTCCTACTCTGTGCTCCCCATGAGTCCATGAGTTGTAGGTTTTCTCTTTTTAACAACCTCTGAATACAATGTTGTCATTGTGATGCTAATTCAGAGTCAACCCCAAATTCTCTTCACTGATCCTGGCCATCATGTTCGGCAAACATTGGGAGTGGAAAGTCATGTAACCGTCATCCTTGAAGACAAAGGTGAAGTTCAGACCAAAGCTATTCTAATTTTGCTTAAGGCCATATCTTTTCACCACTACCTTTAAAAAACAATTTTCATAAGTTCTGGTAAAGACACAAAACTGAAAGTAATTTTAAAATCTGTAGAAGAGGGAAATATATTAACATTACTTCAAAAAGCAGAACTAAGACCATAGTGAGAGTTGAAAAGAGTAAGATTTCGTCCAATGACAGAGAAGCCCAGCAATGGCACCCAACACAACCTGCCTTGGTAAGGTAGAGACTCCTGTTGTTGTTCAGGGGAGCAGTCAGTGTTTTTAGGGAGGAGAAACACTGTAATGAAGGACTGAACAACATGGTCTCACCCTAGCTTTTGGATTCTAAGAACTTAATTTAAAGGATTTTACTAACGTATGGTCGATGTCATGTGAAGTATAGGGTATTTTTCTACAGTTGGTTTTTGCTTATGGTTTTAAAAAGGCAGCCAGATCCTGTGCTTTTGCATGTATTTGTATGTACATGTGTATCTTCAATGAACAATTCATAATGAGTCAAATTCTGTTCCCCTCACACTTGAGAATTAGTGTATTTGTAAACAATGCTGGAGTCTTTGGGGATAATTATCAGGTTTCCTCCTCTATCTTATGTGGGGAGTACACATTGTATATAAGGATTTGTATCATTATAAAAAATATTATGAAATCTCCCTAATTATTTAAATGTAGAGATCTTGCTACTCTTAGAATTAAAACCTTATAGACCAACATGTAAGAGGAAACTTTGAAAAGGAAATTTTGGAAGATATTTTTATGCTCATGTTAAGATCTTTTCATGTTAGTCAAAATATGGACTGTTTTCCAAAAAATGTAGCTTAAGAAGAAAACAGTGAAAAAAAATGTTAATTTTTCTTTTGAGTCAAAATATTTAGGGTGTAGTACATCATCTCTAAATTGATGACATGCTCTAAGAATAAATCCTTTCCTTCTCCCCTCAGCCTAATGCTGACTGCATGGACGACTTGCCCACTGACTTTGAGGGCTCTCTAGGAGGTCCACCAACCAACCAGATCACAGGTGCAAGCGATACAACAGTAAATGAAAGTTCAGTCACCTTGGACCCTGCTGTCCGGACTGTGGGAGCCCTGCAGGTGGTCCAAGATGCAGATCCCATGCCCCAGGAAGGAGAAGCCATCTTCACTACCAACAGTAAGTTCTGCTGTGCTTAAAGGTGCCATTGTCAATCCCAAAGGGGTCATTGCCTCATGGGATTGGAAGAAGATAACTTTGCCCAAGAAGAAAAATATAAATCAAGTGATATATCATTACCAGGCTCAACAGTCATACCTGTTGAACCTTCAGAAGTCCAGATCTTTCCAGAGCCAGCAGGACAGATAGTAGACCTGGCCCTGTGTACCCACACTCACATCAGTGGCACACACCGCGGCATCCCACATTGTCCAAGTCCAGAGGCAGGTAGCGGGTAGGTCTCACCTCTGAGGGTGTCTAGCAGGTGAGAGAAGCAGTTGCAAGGCGTGCCCAGGAAGACTGGATAGGACACAGTCCTGTCCACTTGTGCATGTGTGGTGCACATATGTGCACACTTGAACCCCCCACCCCCAGTGTTCCTGTGGCTGCGTGAGCTAGTTTGGACCATGCACAGAAGGTGACTTTGCCCCTTGCTGTAGGACTCAGATGTACATGGTACCTATTGTATTTTATTTTGATTTTTATTTAAGGAACAGATCTCTCTAAGTTGTCCAGACTGGCCCCAAACACCTGGACTCAATAGATCATTCTCGTCAGCCTCCCAGACAGTCAGTGTGTCACCATGCCCAGTTTAAATGGTACCCCTTGAGATGGGCATTTTTGTAGTACAGCCTAAACCCCTGAACATGGTGCCCTGCATGTTTCAATATCTTCCCTTCGTCTCCTTCATAGATGGTCACTGGATTCTGTTTTGTCTCCATGTCCAAATATCTGTATGGACATCAAAGATCAAAAATCTAAAGTGTTTTTGATCTAAAATCTAAAGTGCCTATTAGTTAGTCTAATATGGTAGAGATAAAAGCTTAGGAGTTCTAAGGCAATCAGCATGTAAATTAACTGAGGTTTAACATTAAAAGAGTGGGTGGATGTTACAATTTTGAAACAAAGCATATTTCTTTCTCTTGATAGAAGTGATGTATCCACTGTAGAAAATCTGGAAATAGAGGAAAGCAAATTGAAACGTCTTGGCATATTTCCTTTTACATCATCCTCTTTTTTAAAAAAAATTATGCTTAAATGTAAAGATACGCATTTTTCTAATGAAGTAAGAAAAAGATTGAAAGATAAAGAATGAAAACTCAGTTAAGACACCACTACCTAGCAATAGTCACTTTTAACATTGTGGCCATATCCTGGTCATCTTTGATGGTAGAGTTGAGATGATGCTACAAAATTTGCATGTTGAGTATGGTAATCTTAGCATCTTCCCTGAGCTTCCACCCAAGGCAACTTGGAAGAGGGACTTGGTGGGAAATATCTGCCAGGCAAGGTTTATTCATTTTGGGAAGAATCAGAGTTTTAACTTTAAGATCTTGACTTTTAGAGGTGTAAGGATTTCTATATTGAAACATTGATCACTGTACCTTTGAAAGCCCTTCAAAATAGATGTTTACTCCTTGCTTTAAAAGGCTACACTGGTGCTGTCCAATATTAGTGTAATGCAAGCCAGATATGTAATTTCACATTTTCTATAGCCACAAATAAATGAGTGAAGGTCATTTTAATTTTAATACTATATTTTATTTCACCCAAATTATTTAAAATATTTCACTGTGTGTGTATACTCTATCTTTAAAATCTGGAATGTATTTCACACTTACAGAACATTTTAGTTTAGACTACCCCAGTAATCACATGTAGCCAGTGGCTACCATATTGGAGAACATAGATCAGGAATCTCTGAAAAATTAGAACCTTGAAGATTATTTGACTTTTACCAAGATAAACTTGTAAAATTTTACCAAAAGAAAATTGTGGCCCAGACAAGTAAATGGCTGACCCAGGTCAAAGAGTAAGTTCAATTTCAGTGGATAAGGTGATTTCATGATTATTCCATTTATCAGACATCTATTATCATGATTCATAACCACTGATGATCTTAGTGAAGATATTGAAAGACCTGTTAGAATTTTCCTAGCAGTTCAAAAATATATAAAGCACGAGCACTTTTTAAGCCCATAAGAAGACAAAAAAAAATGGATCATTATCCTTACAAAGAATGATTATTTGATTTTCAAATGACAGTGTGTCCTCTGTGAGATTCCTTATTTTGAAAGCGGCTTCATGTTTCCTGTGTTTTAGCAAAGCCCAGATGGCAAATGAAAAAGCACTTTAATTTAATGTGGGTTAAATGACATCTAAAATGAAATAGATGTAAATACACTGTGGGTTAAAATACATCCAAAAATGAAATAGATAACTATAGACTGTGTCCATGTAACTCACAGTCCCTAAACTACTTTTGTGCAAAGTAGAGTCAGGGTGTTTGAGTGACAGTAGGTTTTTGGTACATGACTTGAGGTCAAAGCATTCAACCTGGGCAAGAAGCATGGACCTTCTGTCCACAGCAGAAGGAAAAATGCCAGGTAATTTCAAAGAAAGTTATTGGCAAAGGTGAGATGAAGAGGCAGAAGCAACAAGACCATATCTAGTGCAAAGATTGATTGCAAATAGCAACATAGCTATAAATATCAATTTCTTAGCACAGAAATGGAATTTTTCTCACAAAATGTTTTCCAAGACCATATAAGTTTGATTAATTTTATTTATTGGGATTTCACAGAATTTTATGACCATAACCATTAACGAAATGGCTGTAGACTCTTTAGGGGGAAAATTAATTCTCTTCAGATTTTAAATTGCCCAGTGTCTTCCTCAGGTATTTAATCAATAAATGAACCAACACAAATATATCACTAAATAAAATGAAAAACTTCAAGTTCTAATCAACATTATTGTAATCAACTCTCTAAATGCGTTTAAAAATAATGTAGATGGGGATATAAATATAAATGAAGATACAATACTGCTATCAACCACCAATCAACAGTCCAGTGGAAGTGGGTCGTGACTTTTTTCCAAAGTCTCTTATCCCTCCTCACATCTCTGCAGATCCAGGAAATTACAAAAAGGAAAAAATAATAGCAGCTAACAAATACATGGTACCAGATATGTACCAAGCACCCTTCAAGCCTGTTGATCTGTTAGTTCACAACAACCTGCGAGGTAAATATTATCTGTAGCCTCACTTTGCTGATGCAGAAAGGGAGAGAGATCAAAGTAGCCGACCCAGAGTTTGTGAGACGGTGACAGGTGGAGCTGAAATTCAAACAGGGCTGCTGGCTCCAGGGCTATATGTGCTCAGATAATGAAAAACGGGGACCAACACGATTACCTACACACTCTTCACTTTGTTGGTTTATTCATGTCCTGCTGTTTCAAGATCTCTTAGAAGATCAATAATTTGCTTAGCTCCTACCTGCACCCTCTTCCTACCTCTGTTCTCTCTTTCCCAGCAAATAGTGCAGGTGCTCAGTAGACCCAAAGCCTATCAAGGCATTCCAGCACTCCTGGGGGCCAGGCATGGAACAGCCTGGCTTTGAATGAACACCTGGCTTGAAAGGATCACCTTTGGCTCCCAGGAAAAGGAAACAAGAGGAGCATTTATAGCACCAAGGAAATCCAAACTCCATGCGAGTCTGAGTCTGGGAGCAAGACACTCTTAATTATGTCCTTCCAGTGTTGCTGACAGTCCATCTTTTGCAACCTCCCAGGGCAGGCAGGGGTCATGTTCATGGATGTCCTATGCCACTGGCCAGCCTTATCTGCAGGCCTGCCCATGCCACAGCATGCCACCTTCTCCACAGGCTTCAGCTGCGAGCTGCTGTGTTTGCTTCCACAGGGAAAAATGTTTCTTAGGAGCACAGGGAAACACACCTAAACAAACAGACTGTGTGCGTGGAGACTCCAGAGAGGAGCCAGAGAAAGACACTGAGGGAGAAGACTTTATTACCCCCGCCCAACACAGTTGGCTCAGGAGGGCCTGAGCCATTCCCTTGGTCAAAGAGCTTGTTGACTCCACTCCCATCCCTTTATTTCCTTATTGAATCACCATGAGTCCTACGGGTTACCTACTGGTATTACCCACTTGCCATCTTCCCACCTCACACAGGAAGAAACCAGCATTCAGCCTGAGGGGAAGAAGGTGGAGATGGGCAGATGGAGAAATCTGAAATCTGCCCCAGGACATTCCAAGGAGCCCTTGTCAGGACGCCTTGGCCAGGAGATCTGATCTCCAAACTTGACAAAAGGAAGCAACGCTTGACAGTGTGGACACTAATAAAACCGGACCAATGCAAATGAAAGTGGTGTGGTTTCCTCTGGGAACTTCTTTGCTAACTTCCTGTTGACTCTGATCCTTGAGGATGGAATGTGTATCTAAGGTGTTTACTGCACGTGGTTCTTGGTGTCTTCAAACACATCTTCATGCTTGCCGCACTAATGCTTCACCTGTCTGGAGTGGGTGGAATGTTCTGGGCCCCTGGATGGAAATTCCAACAATCCTCCAAATGGTCTGTTACCTCTTAGGTAACTGACAGTTCTGAGTCCCTTTTCCTACGAAATATAGAGAAACACAGTGTTTTGTTCTGTTCTGTCGTTTTATTTGGAATTTCTTTGCTTTTCCTACCAGGCTCTTTTCCCTCTAATTCCTGCATCTCAGGACAGATCTCTGTGGCTTAAGCACAAGGCCTTCTTCAACCCCCATGTTCCCAGCTGCCTGTTGCCCTCTAAGGTCCTCTCACACCTCCAGGAACCCCTTTAACCCAGAGTCCACATCAAGCCTCGTCCAGCTCACTCTCCCACGTGGGGCCACCATTGGTACATCACATGCCACCTGCCCTGACCACACTCTTCAGGTTCAGCAACAGCCATCTCCAACATCCAAACCTCACCTTGCAGACAAGAGGGACCCTAGAGCCCACACTCTATCTTTTCTGAAGTTTGGCCGAGTCACACCTACAGGGAACATTCTTCAAAGTCCTATGCGGCAACCCCTCACCTGCTTAGGGCTGAGTGGTTCCCTTCTCACCCCTTTGGCTAGGGGAGTGGGATTCTGCACGAGTACACTTTGTCCATAGATAATCTCTATATCAACCTCTTGCCTTCCTCAGGAATCATAGAGCAGGTTCCCTTCCTGCCCATTGTCCATTCAGAAGAGGAGCAGCAGAAGGGTAGGCACGGCAGGACAGACTGTCTCCTGCTTCTGGACCTTCCACATCTCTTCAGGAGAAACTGAGGCAGGAAGAATCTCAGAATACAAAAGAATTATTTCCTGATATTTTGATCATCTTCACCTGAGGACCTCATTTTTAGATAGTATCACACTAAACTATGGTCCTTTTTAAAAGAATCTAGAGACCTGCCCTCTTGAGGAGATTTGGCACAAATATTCACATACTCTTTAAAATGTACTCATGAGACGAAAATAATTGCTAAGGCATGGCTGAAATTGTAGGCTTAAAAAAAGTCACTTCCATTCCAGCTCTAACATCTATCACTGCAACCACCCAGGACCCTCCAGGGACAAACACTTCAAACTAATTATGGAAAAAACTTCCAAAGAGTTCCTACAGAGACTTGTGTTTGGCCCTTGGAGTGATTCACTTTCTCTGATTCAGGGAACTTAATAGAAACCTCTCTGGGGATTCTTCACTCCTAAGGACACATGCTCTTGAAATCAGACCAGAAGTGACATTGACTCATAGATTTTAAGTTTATTTAGGGAGCAGCTGATGAAGCAGTAGGAACATATATATTAAAAAGTTTTAAATGTTCCTAGAGTTACTCTGACCTCAACTTTAACATGAAAACCAGAAAGAATGTGCATTCAGGACTTTTCCAGGGAATCCTGATTTCGAACCTCTGAGAGTCCAAACAGTTGAGAGAAAGAGGGAGACTTGGCATGAACATCACATTGCTGTTCAGATCTGCAACTGTACTTTGCTGCATTTGCAAAACAGGTTTGCAAAGGTTTTGCGTGACTATAAAAAATATGGTGCATTCAGAAATCAGCATATCTGGATGAAGCATTCCTGTGTTTATGAGGGAGTTGCAAGAGTGAGTTGCCACATCTGCTTTTCTGACTTGCATTAAAGCCAGAAATGGTGAAGTATCTGCCCTCGACTATGGATAAATATGCTGGCTGGAGCAATTTCCCCTGGTGCTCATAAGATTCACATTAGCCCTGGAAAGATGATTGCTTTGATTTGTGAGCATATTCCATTGTGGCAGACAAAAGAATCAGCCGGTCCTTTTAAGAGCTGAGACCCCACTGCCATTTCCCCTTCAGGAAATAGCTCAGCCACAGTGGACGATCTCTATTCAAAATGAAGCATTTGCAGATTGTGACAATGCTCCCAACAATCATCTCCATGTCCCCCTCATGTGCCAGGCCCCTGCAGCAACGTCACCCCGTTGTCTCTAAGCCCTCCAGCTCTCCAGCTCAATGGCAGCTTCAGCAGAGGGACAGCTGTTCTGAAGAGCAAAGATCTTTGCAATCAGCAATGCCTCTGTCCTCCAGCTTGCAGGGTGGCAGCCATCCAATGTACAATCCACAGGGTTTTCCATGATAACATTCCTCCTTGATTAAAAACACTTGCCAATCTGAGAAAGCCCACCCAGGGCCAGACTCGCAGGATTTTCCTGTCTGGTGTGTCTGGTCCCTCTGACAAGGAGGATTGAGGACCTGCAGATTCACAAAGAGCCTGCGAGAGAATTAATCAATCTCAACCATAGATATAGTGCTGCTTGCAGCCCTCAGCCTGGATGCGATGCACACCATCCACCCGGAAGGAGCTTGTCTTTCCCAAAATAAAATAACTCTGCCTGCAGCTTGACTCTGTTCCCTGCTGTGAGTTTGTCTCAGATGCTCCTGTTCTCATCGACAATGCCGTCTCCAATTGGATGAATTCCTCACAGTGCTGTCTTGGTTTTGAGAAGTGTCATGGCTCAACAGCTGTTACCAGAGTGAGCTGGGAAAAGGACCGTGGAGAGGACCCGTCCTTTACTAAACACTGACACACTGCAGATGGAGCGCCACAGCCAGGCCACAGCCACACGCAGCAGCAGGAAGCACCATTGGCAGGCCAGCACTTTTGTAGTTTTTGAGCAGCATCAGGTGTCAATAGGACAACATTCCTTTTTGCATTTCAGTTCTAAAGTAAATTGCAAGGAATTTCCATCATTCAGAGATTAAGAATCAGGGACAGCTGAAAATGCCTTTTGGTTGACCTAAAGACTGGCTTTGGAAATTCAGAGTCTGAGTGTTCAGTGAGTCCCAGTATCACAGAAATCCAGTGATTCAGAAAAAAACAAAGCCCAGCTACCAGAACCCTGCTTGAGCTCCTCTAAGAATGATGTTATCCAGGATCACGACTAGCAAAAGGCAGGAGATGGGGGGCTTGGGCCTGGTTTGGCCTTCGATAACCAGTGTCATCTTGGACAAGTCATTTACCTTCTTTGCCTTTCTGTTAGTCAACTGTACTAGCTGTGATTTCCAAGATCTTTCCCATAACTCTGTGATTAAAGATAGAATCCCTCTCTTGGCAGGGTTCTAAGTAGAAAAGCCTTAAGATCTTGCATCCTCATTTTGTATACTTAGGACTAAATACATCTATAATTAGATAAATGTAGATATGTTAAATATATCTATATTTATGATTTTTGCATATTTATATGCTTTGTATTTTTACAGTAAATACCACATATATGGCCTTCTTTTTTCAGCAAAGTAGAAAAAACTTTAAAAGTTTGTGACATCATTTGAATCATCATAGGCCATTTTACAAGTAGGCATAAGTACAACTTTCAGAATTGGCTCTCATCTGACCCAGGTTCCAGGGTGATCTGTATTATGTGAATCTATTTGCGTATCTGTTGAGTAATTTTATAGAAAACTGGTGTCAATCACCCAGGAATAGCTTCTTTTCATCCAAATATTTTAAGACCTTACGTTACTTCTCACCAAAACGTTTCTCCTCCAGACATTTTAGTAAGGATGTAGTTTAATTGGTTAACAATGTGGATGTCAAAAAGTATGTTTCTCTCTTGCTTGTCATTGTGAAACATAGAGCAGGAAAAAATGTTTTGTAAAGAACAATTAATACAATAATATAATAATGAATTACTGAACCAGCAAAAATAAGAAATCTGCATATTGTCTTTCAAGGACTCAAGGCTTGCTCTCTCCCCTGACAAAGAAATGCCTTTCGTTTTCTCTCCAAGATCTCAGAACATAATTCACCCATAACATCTTGTTCTGTCTTCATAACATTCTCCAACAGTAGAACAAACAGTAATTTCCATCACAAAAGGAAAAATCAAAGCAGAGAAGCTAAATCCAGTTTCCTGTCCTAGCCTGAGTCTTTCCAAGACTGGACCGTGAGGCTAAACTGGTTTCCTGAAAGAAATGCCAGAAAAGCTTTCTTGTCTCAAACTAATAAAGAAGAGCTGAAAATCTAAGTAAAACATGACCATCTGAGGTGGTTTAAGATGCAAGGGCATCAGGACTGGTCTTCTTGTCCAAGGAATGGTCTCGCATCCCCTCAGGATTTCTGGCTGTGTGCAGGTTCACCTCTGCCACCTGCCCAAGTCCTTCCCGAGGTTTATAAAAGGTATAAACCTACATGGACACTAAGATCTGGGAAAAGATGACAGTAGATAAAACGATAACAAATTTAGGGTGGAGAATGAGTAGAAATTTGCACGGAAAGTGGAGCAAACCGAAATCTACATACCTCCTAAGGGAGAGGGGGTTCAGGAGCATGCATATCCCACCCAGTACCCAGGAGCCCGGAGTAACGTGCAGCCGCTGTGAAGGGGTGTGTTCAAAGCCTGGCTGGAGCTGGGTTCAAAAGAAGGACATTGAGAAGACTGTGAAGACCATCAGGCTTCCCAGGGCCCTTCCCCATCCTGAGCCACCTGGTAGTTTTAGTGCTACCTTGAGGTCCTTCTCCAGGTGACAGGCCACCCATGCACCATGAATCTCAGTTCCTCATTGGTAAAAATGAATGGAGAGTAGGGCTGGCTATGCAGTCATGAAAAACTACTAAATAGAAAGAGGGAGGGAGTTGAGAGAGAGAGAGTAAGGGAACTTTACAAAAAATGAAAAAGAACTCCACAGAAACCAAGATAAGGCCAGGCACAGTGGTGCACGCCTGTAATCCCAGCACTTGGGAGGCTGAGACAGGAGGATCGTGAGTTCAAAGCCAATCTCAGCAACTTAGTGAGGCCCTAAGCAACTCAGTGAGACCCTGTCTCTAAATAAAATACAAAATAGGGCTGGGGATGTGGCTCAGTGGTTGAGTGCCCCTGGGTTCAATCCCCAGTACCAAAAAAAAAAAAAAAAAGAAAAGAAAAAAGAAACCAAGATAATTCAGAACACAGAATTCTGTAAACTACAATTTGTGTCACTGCAGAGTCCTGTGACAAGAACACATCCATGAAAAAGAAGCAGATACCACGAGCCATGGGATTCTCCAGAGAAAGAGAAAGAACTCTTGAAAATGAAAAAATACAGCATAATTGAAAAATTCCCATAGAATGATTAAAAGATAAAAAGATAGAATACTGTTTGTCCTGATGAACTATGTTCGTGGTGTGAAATAAACATTGAAAAAAAGTCTGACTTAAAAATTAAATTTAAAAATAAGGGAAAGCAAAAACAGGTCTGTTGGCAGTCCACTTAAGAATTAATCCACTAATTCGACACACATTTTGTATTAAATCCTCTGCAAAAATGTGCCTATTTTTTTTTTTAACCGCCTTGCTTGGCTCACTTCACTTCAGAAAAACACATACCAAAT
>JAJEJO010004374.1:474395-587940 GCA_020662805.1 Glaucomys volans
CCAATTTCTGTGTGTCCTTCAATCACATCTTGTCTGCTCAATTCTCAGAGAGGTCTTCTCTGCTCATCCAAGCAGAATCTCCTACAGTTATCTCTACTACAACTTCTTGAGAAATTGCCTGTCACCCCACTGAACATAGAGGTCCTCAGAGGTTTTGGACTGGACTCTTTGCCTCTGTTTCAAAACATGCAGACTCAGTAAACGTTGGAGGGATGAATGAATAAGGTGAATTTTAAGGGAGACTACAATAGTAATAGTTGGAAAGTGGGAGAGATTGTATTATAATATCTATTTATAGTTTGTTAATGAAAAGAATAAATAGGTCTTTCAAGGATACTCAAGCTGGACCAAGCCTCTCTATAGGGCAGTCCCCTGGGGATGACACTGTGACCCTGTCCCCATGTGACAGGGGACCATAATGTTAAACGGGTTCCCCATCACAAGGAAGGAGTGAGACTAATGCGTTGTAGAAATGAACTGGTGATTTATTATTTATCATTATTGATATTGTACTACACAGCAGAAATGGAATTGAAAGCAATGAAGAGAGACGAAGTAGCAGAAACAGCAGCAAAGGGAAGGCTTTCCGGACAGACTCAAATGCCTAACTGCACATAAATTTCTGCAAAAGCCCGGGCAGTGCCATAAACCAAATGTCCAGAAACCAATCCAAGCTCATAGGATGCTTTTATTTTTGTTTTATGCCATCAGCAAAACTCTTACTATTTCATCTTAATCCATGAGAAATGAAGACATGGCTACTGAGAGGTAATTCAGCACTGGGTCAACTTCGTGACTGGAGTCAGGCAGATCTGGGTTCCAGTCCCAGCCTGGCCACTGACTGACCAGCTCTCTTCACACTTCTGAGGCCCCAGTTTCCTCACTGTTAAAATCATCAAGATCAAATCTACCTCACAGGTTCATTGTGAAGATGAAATGAGTCACCAAGTGTAAAGTTTCTGACTCAATAAATCATAAATGTCACTTCTGTCCCACCCCACACACCACCTCCCTATGAGAATGTACAGCGCACAGGCATGTCCCAAGTATCTATTGTACAACTGAATTTTTTTGATATAAAAATGTCTGCAGAGGCTGGGAATATAGCTCAGTTGGTAGAGTGCTGCCTGGCATGCATACAGCCCTGGGTTCAATTCCCATCACCACCAAAACAACAAAATCAAAAACAAAAAGTGTCTGCAAAGTATCTCTGGTCAAATAGATTCCAAGGGACATCTCCAAGGCCTTATAGCTATAGGGTAGATCCTAAACCATCTGCCTGTCAGGACAAAAACTGACCTAACCTTGTTCTTCCATTACCAGAATTACATTAAGTGCCTGCACCAGAACTGCCTGCTTGCTTGGCATTATTTATCTTTTTCACTAATTGATCATTTGAGTACAACTGAGTTATTAACTGCAGTCTTTATGACTATGATCTCATATAAAATAATGACTGTCCTTAGAGCACCATTTATAGAGAAACCACTCAGGGTACCAGCATCAACCCGAGTCAGCCCATCAATCACCCAGCAACCCATTAGAGTCAATTCCTAGAGAGTCAGAATCACACCCTCTCTACACACAGCTCTGCGTTGGTTATACGAGGTTGAGTGACCCTCATCTGAAGTGCTTGGGACTGGAAGTGTTCTGGATTTCTGATTCTTTTAGACTGGGGGATTCTATTTGAGTATATATAATGTATGCAATGAATATATGTATACATATATGCAATGTGTATATATATACATTGCAATATATATGCTATATATATGCTATATATATGATATATATATATGATATATATAAATGAGATATCTTGGGGAAGGGACCTGAGTCAGAATATGAAATTCATTTATGTTCCGATGCCTTTCACGTGTAGCCTGAAGGCACTGCTACTCAGTGCTTTTTGTGTGCCTTCATTCTGACAATAAACTCATCGCGCATGAGAGCAGGTTAGAATTGTCTCCTGTAGCATCACAGGGGATGTTCAGAAGTTTTCAGACTTTCCAGCAGTTCAAATTTTGTATTTTTGGCTTAATGATGTTCCACTTGTATTCAACAGACAGTGACTTAACCAGTAATCTGAGGTACCGTTTTGAGTTTACTGACCTAGAGGCAACCGATTGATGGATAAACTCGTAGTCTCAGATTTGTGCAGCCTTAATTTTGCATGTGTTTCTAAGTTGAACTTCAGGCTACAGCTTGGAGCATAAACTTGTAAATATGTGCTTGTATACATTTCCAAGTCTGCAGCAGACTCCCTCCCCCCAACTCCACACACACACTCAGACAGAGAGAGAGAGAACCACTGAAAAGTCTTCTAAAATACAGAAATGCCTAACTCACTGGCTGCCTCTGTGGTCCTCACTGCAGTTTTTCCTTACTTTGGGGTAAAAGTTTACACGGATGACTTCTGGAGAAAAGAAAATGTCTTGTGGTTAAGTATTTTATCCAAACTCTCCTGCCTACAATACCCAGAGTCGGTCCAGCTGGGGTTGTGCTCACCTGAGACGCCCTCCACTTGGTCCCCATAAGTCTGAGAATGGCAGAATGGTTGGAGACTCCCCTTCCCTTCTCCGAAGGCCTCCCAAGGAGTGCAATGTGAGAATCAAGCCAGGTTCCCTGTGCATACACTGGCCCACCTACACACTCAGGCACATGTGCACAGGAGCACACACGTCCCACACCACACTGAGGGCCTCAGCTCATCCCCCAAGATCACTAGGCATTAGGTGTCTAGGACTTTCCAGGAATTAGACCAGACAGGGTTGGTAAACCGGCACCACATGTGACTCTGCCTGCCTGCAGATGTGTTGTTTGGTTCTCAGAATACTTCTGATGAAGTTCAGATAGAAGCCGTCATATAAATACAGCAAGATTTTGCATATAAACCTGAATTTCCAATTTGGGAAAGTTGCAAGACACAATTCTGGGCCTCATTCCCCCATGATGACTCTTGATTCAATCCCAATTGAAATAAAGCTCACCCTCTGCAATTCACAGCAGCTTTGCAACCCTGAATTTATGGACAGTTTTGGGGGCAATGGAAGATGAATGTTTTGAGTTTTCCTAATAGAGCTCACAGAAATATTTTTTTAAAAAATAAAGAACCTGTTGGTAAAATCATACAGCAAAACAGCATGTGCCATTAGCCAGCAGCATACACTCAGCACTGTCGCTGCAACTCATGTTCCCAGCAGGGAGGAACAATTAGATTTATAGACTAAGGTTCCATCGAAATTTTTTTTATCAAACAAATCATTCATTTCTATACATAACAACTTATGCTTTAATCAGAACTGCATTAAACTCCAGCTGTGCAGCAAGAGCACTGGAGCGAGATTTTTAAGAAAAAGTAATACTATAATCATACTCCCATTTGCTATTTAAATAAGGAGTTAATTAGAAAATTGGATTTGGAAATCGAACTTTATGCAGGAACAAAGCATGTTATAAAGTTGAGATAAAATGTATGCATTAGGATACATAAATATGCACATGCACAGTACACAGATGCATGCGTATGTGGAAATGTATGCACACAAAAATGGACATGCATACATACCTGTGCTTGCATGTGCATATCACGTATGGCATGCTCATCTTCTTAAGCAGTGCTTGTGTAGACATACGGTATTTGTGTGTGTATCTTACATACATACATACATACATACATACATACATACATACTACTTACTACCATGAACTATATGTGATGGTAGTTAGCAGGGACAATTGGAATTTCTGGTCATTTCTGGAAATGAAACTAGTTTCAACTAGTTTCAACTTATCATACCAGAAAGAGAACAGCCCCCAAAACAAATTTGAGTACCATTTATTTTTTCATAGGCCTAATATCTGCAAAAACCAAATGTTCCCCTAAAAGTAAAACATCCCTAATTTTAGGTACAGTTTATTTCTAGCATCCAAGTCTTAGGATAGAACAGCACTTTTGCAGCCTAATAAAATTATAGGTTACTGTCCATACTGAGCCAGAGTATTTTATCTGGTGATGCATCAAAGAACATCAAATGGTAAAGGCATTGGGCAGTGACATGTGGGTCTTTGTTGGACAACAGAGAGAAGTGTTGACATTTCCTGCCCCTAATCTATAGCTCAGAAAATAATATACAAGTTCTTGGTGGTAAAGGTAAGTCAAGGCTCAGCCCTGCCACCTGCTGCCTGTGTGACTTTGGGCAAATGGCTCAACCTCTCTGTACCTCTCCTTCCTCCACTGAAAAGTGGAAGTGAAAAAGATACCTCATGGGA
This sequence comes from Glaucomys volans, assembly GCA_020662805.1. Classification (NCBI taxonomy): domain Eukaryota; kingdom Metazoa; phylum Chordata; class Mammalia; order Rodentia; family Sciuridae; genus Glaucomys; species Glaucomys volans. The sequence continues at coordinate 478,668 of JAJEJO010004374.1, forward strand.
TTAAATGTAATACAAATTCCTTAGAAATTTGTCTGGTCCACAATAAGCATTCAAAAAAAATGTTTGCCATCATTACTACTGTATAGTGGAAAAGATAGATGGGAGTCACACATTATCAAGTATATACCATGGGCCAAGAATTTTGCAGAGTTTTACATATTTTGTTTAACCTTTATAATTATGAACATTCTTTTACAAATAAGAAACTGAATTAGAGAGCATCCTGGGAACCATGTGAAAGATCACACATGTAGTAAGTGACAGGGCTTATATGAGGGTTCTTTTGTCATTCTCTACGAAGCCCAGGTTCTTTCTAGTACCCCAGAATTTCTCAAGAGTGATCTGAGCACCCACCTGGGCTATGATTAGAATCCATCTCACGGGGCCTCCCTTATCTACTAAACAACAATTTCTAGGAGTGGACTGAGAATTGTCATTTTTATCAGGTTTTCTATGTTACTCAGTTTCTTACTACTATAAGGAAACACCTGAACCAGGCTAACAAAGAAAAGAGGTTTATTTTGCTCACAGGTAGGATATGAAAATCCAAACAGCATGGCTTAGATTCTGGCAAGGACCCCATTGGCAGCCTCTCCTCATGGCAGATGGAAAGAGCATGTCTTAGAGGAAGAGATCACATCTCCAAACAGGAAGCCAGAGAATGACTAGGGTTTCACAACTGCACCCAAAGACACCACCCGCCAGTTGAACTAAGCACCTCCCCCAGACCCCACCTCTCAAAGGTTTCACACACACACACACACACACACACACACACCCCGCCAGTTCTATCACTCTGGGGACAAAGCTTCCAATACACGAACCTTTGGGCAACAAGTAATCTCACGCCATAACACTTCCTAAGAAGCACTTAACCACTGAGCCACATCCCCAGCCCTTTTTTGTATTTTATTTAGAGACAGGGTCTTGCTGAGTTGCTTAGGGGTTCACTAAGTTGCTGAGGCTGGCTTTGAATTTGCGGTCCTCCTGCCTCAGCCTCTGGAGTTGCTGGGATTCCTAAGCAGTTCTTTTTAAAACTAGAGTCTGAAAACTTATTCCCCAGCCCCAGAGGGATAGTGTTCTGCACAAGAACAGAACCCAGAACAACTTACAAATTCTAAGTGTTCTCTTATCCCTACAGTTCATTTAAATGTTTTATGTATTTATCCTGATATTTATTTTAGTCAGGAACATCAGAATTAGAACATTCTGTTCCACCAAACCAGCTTCTCCTATTTCTTGTTGACTGGGCTTTGAGAACTTCCCAAATGAACACTTTAGTGCAACATTGTGTTCTTGGTCTGTGGTTGGATTCCTCAGGGTGGATCCATGATATCTCTTCAGGCATGCAATAAAGGTGACCCACTGGGTCCTTGAAACATGAATCCAAATCCCCAAAAGCAAGGATAGAAAATAAAAGTAGGTGTTCTTTTTTTCATGCTTGGCTTGTGATATTGACAATAGTTTAATCACAGGAATCAGAACTGCATATGGGGTGGAACGGCACTGCCTTGTTACTGTGACAATCACTCCCGTGCAAGTGAGACTTTGTGGACCCGATGTGTGGCCCATATGTAGTGGCACAGATGTCCACTTACATTCTGAGCGTGAGCAGAATGTATCTACTGGAGAAAAGGAAACACTTTTCTATGGAGAAAATTCTTTAAACTTCTGAAATACTGAAATAAACCCTTGAATCCATAGAGTGGAAGATGATTGAAAGAATTAAAATTGATTTTCTCAGATATGTCATTTTACTGAGAAAACAGTTCTTTGGTGTCATAAAATTACTTAAGGAAAAAAAATTAGACAATGAGGTTACATTTTATAGGTTCTTTGGACTCCTGGCAGCTAATACCTACAACATAGAACTAGTTAATTGGTAACTGCTAAACAGCATTATCTTCCACCAAAGAGATATGGTAGGAAATATATTCTGGGAGTTTGATACTTGGAAGGGGTTAATAATGGTATGGACTATTTCTTTGTTTTTATTGGTCTATCTTGATGAACAAATACAGTCGTAGAACATAAGGAACCATGACTTAGCTGTCACAATACATACAGATAATATGTGTGTGTGTGTGTGTGTGTGTGTGTGTGTGTGTGTGTGTGTGAAAGAGAGAGAGAGAAAGAGGCGGGGGACTTGGGAGATTTGGGATTGAACCCAGGGGCTCTCTACCACTGAGCCACATTTCCACCCCTTTTTATTTTTTATTTTGAGACAGTCTTTACATGTTGCGTAGGGTCTCACTAAGTGGCTGAGCCTGGCCTTGTATTTGCAATCCTCCTGCCTCAGCCTCCTGAGTAGTTGGGTTTACAGGGAGAGCCAACACATCCTGCTACAGCTAATTTTTTGCAGAGTCAAAAATGTTTTTGTCTCCCAAAGCATATGTTGGGATTTCCACTCTCCCTCAGTGCATACCCATGCTTAGGCCATGCTCACCCTCTACGCCAGGGTGGTCTTGATGTCTAGTATGCCTCCTCCACATTAGGACCAACCTTAGGAAGAGGCATATTAGGTTGAATAATCCAGTATAAACAACCCCCATCTCCCCTTGAGCAACCCCTTTCTCTAAAACTGGAGCAGTAAAATGGAAAGCCATGCTCTCTCTCTGAAGCTGGAATTACAGTGGAAGTTTTCAGAGGAAAATCTTCCAACAGTCTCGTGCTGGCTGGGCCCCTGAACCTCTGTAAGATACTTTGTCTTGGAATGGAAGAAAAGCAGACAACCTGGGCCTCTGTCTCCAGAGGTTAATGAACAGGATTTCAAAGGAGAGGGTCTCAAAGACCCTGGCTTCTTTTTGCCAGACCTGTAGATTCCCAGGGTTAAGGGAGTCTACTCTGCACAGAAGTCCCCTGAAGAGAGGATGCTCCTTGGTATCCATGGAGACTCAGGCAGCTCAGCAACAGATGGGCAAATCATATGTGATTTGGGATCTATGGCTTTTTAACTGCTTTGCACCGTATTTATCATTATTGGCAGAGCATCCCACATCACAGGAAATGTTAGCAATGGTCTGAGGCAGCTAGTCTTCTGTGATCAAGTAATGTGAAATATTTGCAAGCAATTTAAAAAACACACACACACACACACACCTGAGGGCCTCATGGTAAGATCTAGTCACAGTCAAGTATCTGCTACTTAGGACATGGCCCATAGTTATGGCTGCTGATTTTTCAAAAAGAACAAGCTCCAAATGTGCACTGATTAAGCTCTACTGGAAACAGCAAGACCACAAGCGCAGTATGCGAAGTCAAGGGGTGAGGCAGAGCTTTATCCTGGACAAATATTTAGAATTATCCATCCTAAATATTTGTGGAGTTAAAAAAGGAAGAAGGGAATCATTATAAACATAAGTAATCACTCCAAAAAGCAGCAGCATGATATTTTTTGAAAAATCAGAATTCAGGATCTACGTGAGTCACTTCTTGAAATGACTTTCTGTCATGGAAAAGTCACAGACATGCAAATAAGGAAGAAAAGAAGAAACTATAAAATGCTCAGCAAATATCTAGAATGTTGCGCTGGAAGTGAATCTGGAAGTCTCTTTCACAACAGGCAAAGCCATTTGGTCAAGATGTGGATGATTTAGTATAATATTTATTAGTGCCTATTTTGAGATGGGATGAAATTGCCCCTCCTCTGAAAGGATTCAGATTTTAACAGATGTGAAACAGATGTGGACAAAGTAGAAGTTTCTTGGCCACGCTCTATTTCTTAAAAATTGGTCTCCTTTGCCAGATCTGCCAAAGGCTTTGTCTGCATAAGAGGTTTGTATAGCCCTGGTTTAAAAGGGAGAAATAGAAGACTAGCCACTCTCCCTGGTGGAGGAAATGATAAGACCTTAGCTTCCACACTAAATTCCAGAAGCTCCCAAGGGGCCTCTGCAGGGAATTTGGCCTTTTGAACACATACTGAAAAATATCAGGATGAAATGCCTCTTTCTTCGTTTTCCAGATACTGGAAAGCTACTAGTTTTTAAGCCATTTTCCCAATTGTATGCTTGTCACGTGCTTATCATGACAGTTCAGCTATAAACGCCACCTTTGCAAATTCTCACCTCTCCATTTTGAAGCTTAACAACCTGAATGACCAGTACACTCAATCCCCGCTGCTGCAATGACAAAGACAGGATTCCACTGTGGTCACTTTTCTCAGGCAGGTGCTGAGCACGATTCTGAAATGATTAAGGAGAAACCACAATAAAAAAAGCAAAATCATAAAATAGTCTTAGAAGGTTCCTTGTAAGGTGGAAGAGTTGGAAAGAGCAGGAGTCAGCTTCCTGGCCCATATATATATATAAATGAAACCCTGCAGCTTACTGGGTGGTTTGGCTCTGTTCTTTCTTCTTAGCCAACTTTACAGCCTTGATGCCTTGGAGTGATGTCTTCGGTGTAGTAGAAATCAGAAGAGTACAAGTCCCCCTCCTCAGAGTTTTAATCCTCAATTCACCATCGTATCCTTTCAATTTTTCCCATTTGGTTATTTAATATGTGTAAGTATTACGGTTGCATTTCTCTTTTGTAAGCATTGGGGATGGAGTCTTAGGACTGTCTACACAAAATAATTCCCTACCTTCTGCTCTAATTAGGAGGGGAAAAATCCAGTGTTGGAATATTTGCATAATGAAAATAAAGGGGTGCTGTTAATGAGTATCCAGAATGCTATGGATTGCATGTTTCTTCAGAGAAAGGAAGGATCATGGTGGCAGCACCACCCCTAGACCTTGAACTTTAGGGTGAACTTCTCCAGCTGCATGCATCCCCAGTGGGAAGGAATCTGTGGGGTAAGGAGACCAGCCACCCAGTGCCCCTGGCCCACTCAGTAGACACAGCTAGCATAGTGCAAACTGCCATCTTATGTAAGGTGTGGGTTGGACATAACCTTTCCTTCATTTGAGTTTTTTAATGGCAAAAGCCATTCAAACCCAATACCATCATCATCCCTCACTCCACAGTTCCACAACCATGGCTTCAACCAACCGTGGATGGAAAATACTTGGCAAAGAAAAATGTATCTTACTCAGTAGGCACACATTTTTTTTCTTATTAGCCCATAAACAATGCAGGATAGTAATTTTATAGCATTTAGATGATATTAGATAGATTAGTAATTGAGAGATGATTCAAAGTGTACAAGAGGGTGTGTACAGATTATATACCATTATAGATGAGGAACTTGAGAACCTGAGGATCTTGGTATCCTTGGAGAGTTCAGGAACCAAACCCCAACTAATAAGAAATGATCTGTTTGTAAATTTAGGTTCTTTTCTTTTTTTTTTTTTTTTTTAGCTAATAAATATGTGGAAAGTGCTCAGCACAGTCTAGCGAGGTGCTGATCCTTCCCCCTCCCTGTTGAATCGCCTCAAGAAAAGGCATTTGGCCGAGTTAATTTTAGCTACCAGATGCTCATTTTGGTTTGTTTTGGCTTTCCAGGAAGTAAAGATCAGATTAGCAAAGGAAATGAAGATCAGATTAGTGAAGTAAATGAAGTGGTTTAACAAACGGTCTCAATGAAGACTCATTACACTATTAATTAGTCATCTGCCTCTGGCGGTTGCTGTCTTGCAGGCTGAGGGACCAGGGAATGGATGGGTTTCAGAGGGACCCTCTCAGTGGTCCTTGTTCCAGTTACTGTTATTGGCACCCCTGGGGGCCTCTGGGAACCTCTGCAGACCCCTAGGACTTCATGGAGGACCCCCAAAGGCCACAAAGCAAGGGCAGAAGAGTTGGGTTCCCTTCCTAGTTCTGCCATTTAGTTCCTCCAGAGTCTTTGAGAATGACTTGGGTTTTCTGAGATTCAGGCAGCCTGCTTTAAAGCAGGCTCAAATATATGAAAGAATAACATAAACTAAAGTAAAATAACGATGATGGTGATAAATAAAAGTAGGTGTGGTTGTGTAAAAGTGCATTACAACAGTTCTGGGCCAAATCTCAGCCATTTTGTACCAGTAACTCACCTGCTTCTTCCACCCTCATTGTCCCCTGCCATACGTGTGGAATACAGTAATAGATGCAGCCATCTGAGCAGCTCGTTTTATAATTAATCTGGAGGGACCCGTGATTTTAAATGATACTTTACACCTCTTCATTTCTTTTATTAATTTGACATTTATTTTCTGGAAAGCCAAAACAAACAACAGCATCTGGGAGCTGCTTTATTAAACTCTTGAAAATGTCCCTTCCCAGGAGAAGCAGGTGATTTTTATATTCTTAGCTCTGAAAACAAGAAAAGAAGAAGGGAAATAATGTTCATAAAGAACTTGCCAAAAGAAACAATGTATTAGTCACTTGGGCTGCTGAGACAAATGATACCCTAGACTGGTGGTTTCAACTGCAGCTATTCATTTCTCATCCATCTGGAGACTGTGGTCTCCAAGATCAGAATGCCATTCTGAGTGTGGTCTGAGTCCTGGCTGACAGCTATTCACCTCCTTGCTGCATCCAGACAAAAACGAGAGTAAGTGGACAGGAGCACCAGTCTTTTATACCTCCCTTAAGGACACTGATCTCATCATGGGGTCCCACTGTCAGCGCTTCATCCAGACGTAATCACCTCCCCGTGGTCCCACCCCCAATACTCTCACATTGAGAAGTAGGGTTTCAGCATATGAGTTAGGAAGACCCACACATTCGACCAATAACACACAGGCCAGGAGAAATGGTTACAACAATTTAAAAATGTAAATAGCTTAAGTATCTGGAAAAAGACAAAATATAGCATAGTCTTAGATGGACACTTTGGTTAATTGCAGTTAGCAGGGATTAAATATATGAGTAAATCTGAAAAAACAAGATTAAGAGAAAAACATGTCTCATCATAGCATAAGCAAGCTTTCATTAATATAAAAATTCAATACACAAAACAGGTCCAACTTATTCATGAATTTACTAGCTGCACAAATAGAAACACACAGGCATTTATATAAAATGGGCTGTGGGGATTCCTATCAAATCAGATCAGTGATGGCTTTGCTGGGGAGGTTTAAATCTAGAAATAAGGTATAAAAGAAACTAACATGGGGTTTTTAGTTGTTTTTCATTTTGCTTTACTGAAAAAGACAGGCTTAAATATAATGGGATTCAGGGACTGGGATTGTGGCTCAGTGGTGGAGCATTTGCCTAGCAAGTGTGAGGCACTGGGTTCCATCCTCAGAGCCACATAAAAAAGAAAAATATTTGTATATGCATATACATGTACATATGTGTACATATATGTGTGTGTGTGTGTGTGTGTGTGTGTGTAAATGGGATTCAGCCAATGAGTATTTATGCAGAGCCTCCTATAATTCAGGCCTTCCTGCTGTACTGGGGAGTCTACAGTGACATAGGCAGTCCCTCAAGTCATGGAGGTCACATTCTATCTAACAGGACAGAGCATGGAATATAATGTTCAGATGTAACTATACAAAATCAGATTAAAATAATGCCAGGTAAGGAGTTAGAGGGTGACCAGGGCTGTCAGGTCGCACAGCAAAGGGTCTGCCCATGGAAGTGACACTGAGCAGTGGCCTGAGCGTCAGTAAACAGAGCACTTGTTGAGGGGACATGGTGCCCTTGCTCACTCTACTCTCTGCCCACTGCACTCTACTCTCTGCCCATTGTAATATCTTGCTCTTCCCTTTTTTTAAAAATGAGATTTTCAAAGGTGTACCAAATTCAGATGAAGTATTTAAGGGATCGCAATCTTTTGAACTAGTCATTGGAGCAAGAGGAGAATGTGAGTGGGAAAACATTCCACAACGTACCCATGTAGTTTTATTCTAGAAAACAACTGAAAGTTAATCATCTCTTAAAATGCCAGTGCTTAAGTTTCACAGAATCTTCCTGACAGGAAGATGGGGATTCAGGAAAGGTAGAGGTGATTTCCAAGGATAAGAGAGGCAGGATTGCAGGTATCAAACCTTCACACAGGGAAGGAGGAGATCTTTTTGTTCATCAAAAGGCAGTTTGAAAGAGTTTGAAAATGTGCGCCAGAAAGGAAAATACACAGTTAAAAAGAGTTAAGAAGTTACATAACCTCATCTTGACACCGACATGATAATGCTGGACCTTGAGCCCCTCTGTGATGGTGGGTCCCTTGTCTACCTCCTCACTCTTGGTGGGAGGCCAGCCATGACCGACACATAGCCCGCAGCTCCAGCTTGATTGTCATCCCCACCAGCCAACTTTTAATTAAGGGTTTTTCTGAGGCAGTAAATTGTGCTACATGACCTATGTGCATCATCTTATTTGACTAAGTGAATGGTTAGGTAATTTCTAAGACTCCTCCAGCTTTATCAGCCTGGTGATGAAACAAAAGAACAGAAAACACACGAAACCAGTCGAGCAGGAGTTTCTGTCCCCAAGGGACCAAATGGAGGGAGAGTGTCCGGCTAACCTCAATGCCCCCCTTTACTCCCTCTGCCTTTCCATGTACCTTCATCTTCTGAACTGCTCACCTCTTTGGATCTTCTTTATTCTCACTCTAAGCCCATAGCAAGGAACACCCAGCTCAAGGACAAATGTTGATTATAAATTCCATTTTGGGCTCTAAGCACAAAGAGCTGAAAGTTACGGTCTAGGAGCTGGAAGAATGGGTCAGGTTATGTTATGCCGTGCATGACTGAACCATTGCTCCGCTATTGTATGTTTTAGTTATAATCCATTAGATTTTCCGGGAAGGCATGAAAACACATCCATCTCAGTGAATTTCAGTAATTTACTGTTGGAACATCAATCCATGCGCTAGGTCCAAACCTCAGGCCTCGTTTCTGTAACGAAGACTGAGTCTGTCAGTTTTTGAGGATTTGTTCATGCTCCTCTCCAAGACCTTCATCCCACTGCTTCCCCCAGTACACTAGGTGTGTGCACCTGCTTTCAAACCAACCAAAGGAGAATCATGCAGTGTTTATTGGAGGAGGTGGAAACAACCAGGGGTTCCTCTAAATAAATGACCTGCAGCCTTAAAACTTCTCAAACAAGCTTCTCAACATGCTTTCTGGGAGAAGCAGATGGTCACAACGGTGAGATGTGACAGCTTATTCAAAACCCTAAATAGACTTTGGTAGTTGAACAGGTTGTTGTAAAATGATGCCTGTATATGAAGAGCCAAATGTGCTCATGTTGATCTGTGGTTTAGCATTGAGCTATGGACTCTTATAATTTGTTTACATACTTCCTGGAGACTGTATATTTCACAAATTTCTCTATTGAAAATATTTCTTTCTCTTTGAAAATGCTTGTCTAAGAGAGTACGTTCTCACTTCTATCCTCTCCTCCCCCCACCCCTCCCAGAGCAATGCAAAGGACTCCCTTCTTTGCTGTTCCACAACTTGACCTTTAAACTAGACCTTGTGTTTCCATCAGAGCTCTGTTCTCTAGTTTCTTCTGGCCCTCATGCTGCACTATCTTGTAACAGGGTGGCACTTATAAAAGCGATAGGGATAAGGCTGTCACATGGCAAATGCTCTCTTTATGAGATGTTGATGCACTGACCTACATCCAACACCACCAAAGAAATAGAACCTATGGAAACAGTGTATGTGGCCAGAGAAAGGAAGGGCATCCCTTGTCCACCAGCACACTAATGGGAAAAGAAAAAGGCCAGAAGTCTTAACAGGGAAGACATAAAGCAAATTCTCAGTAAATATCAGATACAATAATCAGTACGCATGTGGCATGATATGTGCCGGACATAATGGGCAATATTCTGTGTGTATTTACCAAATCGCATTATGGACCACAAAAAAATGTATTGCCAATACTTCACTGTTAAGGAAGTTGAGATCATTCATTTTTCAGCACAATATAAATAAACACTTCTTAAATAAATAAATTAAATAAAGTTTTGAAAGTGCAGCCCGGCATTCAAATCCCTCCACAGTCTGAGCAGAACCTATCTTTCTAATTCCATTGCCTACACCAAGTGAGACTATTCAAGATGGTGGAAATCACACTAAGTATTTCAAAATCGGGGAATTTAATATAAAAAGTGAATGTTGGTTAAAAAAAAATAGGATAAAAAGGAAATCAGTCCCTACCTTGCACCATGTCTAAAAATTAACCTGAAATGGGTCATAGATTTCAAAGTAAAAACTAAAACTGTAAAACTTGCTATAGAAAAGCAAAGCAGGACACCATTGGAGAAAACTCTCAAATCAAAATTTCTCTCTTGGCAGAGAAAAAGAAACAGTATGTTCATTTTTTTTTAATCTTGGGGAACTATCTGTGGAACTGGTTTCCATCTTGCCTGAATCTCAGGATAGACAGGAACAGGAATAGGTTGGGGGCTACTGAAGTGATTAACCCGATTTAGCTGAACTCCAGTCTCAAAGACGAACACAAGGGGGAGCTCCATTAGCACAGTTCCTACAGCACCCATAAAAACCAGAGTGATTTAGACACCAGGGGGAGCTCCTGAGCAAAACTGGCAAACCTCTCCAATTAGGTTTCATGCCCAAGCCCAGAAAGGGCACACCTCAGAAAAAGGTTGAGAAATCACCAGACTTTCTAGCCAAGCAGACTGATAAACTACTGTACCTGAATGAGACCAGTCAGCAAAGACTAGCTCAGACCGCTCATATTTCAAAGGCTGAAGTTCCAATATTACTTAACAAGCATTCAAAGAAATAGGGTAACATGATCTAATTATAGGAACAAATGAAATCTTCAGAAACCAACCCTAAAGAAATGAAGATATATGAATTTTCAAACAAAGAATTCCAAATAATGGTCTTAGAGATGTTCAGTGAATCAAAGAAGAGAACATGTAGACACCTAAACAAAATCAGGAAAATGATGGCTGAATAACATAATATCAACAAAGAGAAACTATGAAGAACCAAAAAAACTCATTAAAGAATATAATAATTGAATTCAAAATTTTACTAGAGCAGGCATGATTAAGCAGAAGGGGGAAAAAAATCTGTGAACTTTGGGACAGGTCACTTGAAATTATTGAGTCAGAGAAGATAAAAGATAAAAGAATGAAAAACAAAGAAAACCCAAATTACTTTTGGGACACCAGCAAGTGGGAGTTCTGGAAGAAGGAGAAAGAGTCAGAGAACTTGTTTGAAGTTGAAAGCTTCTGAAATCTAAAGAAAGAAATGTGTGTTAAAATCCAAGAAACTCAGTGGACTCGAAATATGATAAATTCAGAGGCCCACAAGACACATTATAAATCAAACTGTTAGAAGTCAAAGACAAGAGAAATATTGAAAGCAGCAAGAGAAAAATGACCCATCACATACAAGGGAGCTCTCAGAAGATTATCGGCTGACTCTCATCAGAAACCTTGAAGGACACAGGAAGTGGAATGATACATTCAAAGAACTAAAAGGAAAAAGACTGCTAACCAGTGTTTGCAAGAACACTGTATCTTGCAAAACTATCCTACAAAATTGAAGAAGAAAGACTTTACCAAATCATTCAAAAAAAATAAATAAATAAAAGCTGGAGGAGTTCATCACCATTATAGGTCTGCCCTATAAGAAATGCTAAGGGAGTTATTTAAGTTGAAACAAAAACATTAGACAGCAACATAAGCATATGAAAACATAAAGTTCTCTGGTTAAAATAAATGCATAGACAAACAGAGACTTCTGTAAGACTATAATGGTGATGCATAAATCACTCTTAATTCTGATATAGAATCTAAAAGACAAAAGATAAAAATGTTGATGAATAAATAATATGAAAGAATATAATTTGTGCCAGGCACTGTAGCACATGCCTGTAATCTTAGCAACTCAGAAGTTTGAGACAGGAGAATCACAAGTTCAAGGCCAACCTCAGCAACTTAGCAAGACCCTAAGTGACTTAGATCCTGTCTCAAAATAAAAAATAAAAAAGGGCCGGGAATATATCTCAGTGGTAAATCCCAGTACTTCCCCTGCATCCCCGCAAAAGATATAATTTGTAACACCAATAACTTAAAGTATGTGATATATATAAAACATTAGAGTTCTTATATGGTGGTTGAAGTTATCAGCTTAAAGTAGATTGTCGTAGCTATAACGTGTTTTATATAAAGCCTGGAGTCAGCACAAAGACAATACCTATAGAGACAAAACAGAAGAACATGAGAAAGGAATCAAAGTAAGTTGCTACAAAAAAAATATAAAAATCAAGAGAAGAAGAGAGGGATAAAATAGCTATGACAAAAAATAATAAAATTGGAAACAGTGGTTCCCTGGGAGTAATTACTTTAAGTGAATATGAATTAAACTCTCCAATCAAAAGATTGAATGAATAGAAAACAAGATCCAACTACATGCAGGCTGCAAAAGATTTGGTTTAGATTTAAGAACACATTTAACTTAAAGGGAAAGGGGAAGGAAAAAGATATTCCATGCCAATAATTACCAAACAGACAACAGTGGTGTTCAAACTTGTATCAGACTTTAAGTCAAAAAGTGTCACATGAGACAAAAAAATGGCCACTATATAATGGTAAATGATTCAATTCTCCAGGAAGGAGAGCAATTGTATATTCACTAACATGGCAATACACGTTATGTGCAAAGCAAACATGTACAGAATTGAAAACTGAAAAGGGAGTAGCACAATATTTGTATGATTTCAGTAATTTACTTTCAAAAACAGAAATACCAGATAGAGGTAGTGCATCCTGTCAGAGCATGAGGTAGAACAGAATTATTCACCTCATGGTGGCCAGGAAAAAGAGAGAAGGAAAAAGAGGGGCTTGTGTCTCACTGTCCCTTTCAAAGACACACCCCAAATGATCAGAAGACCTCCCATTCAGTCCCACCTCTTAATTTTCCACCCCCTTCCAACAGCACCAAGCTGGAGACTAAGCCTTTCACATGTGGGCCCCTGGGGAACATTCCAGAACAATACTAATAGCCAATGGGACAATGAAAAAAATCACACTGGAATTAGATAATATCTTTGACAAATGAAAACACAAAAACAACATACCAAAACTTAGCAGTACTAAGAGGTAAGCAGTACTAAGAGGTAAGTTAGTATCCGTAAATTCTTACATTAAATAAAAAAAGGACCTCACCTCAACTTTCTAACTATGAATTTTAGAAAACTAGATAAAGGGAGAACACACTAAATTCGAAATCAAAAGAAGGAATGAAATAATTGTTTTAGTTAACTTTTTCTAAGAACAGCTTAGAAGAGGGAAAGTGTAGGAGAAGCCCCTGGCACTTGGCTGGCAGCTATGGAGCGTGTTAGGGAAACCTACACTCACACAGGCCTAGCAGGAATACCTGCAGGAAGGAGCTTTCTGCTCAAGCTGGCCAGTGGAGCTGACCACTTCCCCATAATTAGCATAACTGTTGCCAGGGAAACCTTAGGGGGCCCAGATTGGACCCTGAGCAAAGACACAATTAGATATTAGTGGAAACATGATTGGCTGAGGTAAAATCCTTACTTTGCATACCTGGATGTTACATGATTGGACACATTACAAACCCTAATTAACATAAAGGTAACAGGTAATAAATCTTAACTATCTATTTAAGGACAATACATTTTCTAAATAAATGAATCCGCAGACAGCTCTCAACTTGTCTGCTTCTTCACCCGATTCCCGGTACCTGTCTCTGGCACTGCGTCATTACCCCTACAACTGAGCAAAGTCAAGGCGAACTTGCTACAGAAAAGTTAATTTAGGGCTCACTATTTCGCTCAGCGCATAGATGGCCAGCTCCATTGCTCTGCCCAAGGTGAGACAGTACATCATGGAGGAGGATCCCAGTGGAGGAGAATATCTCAGCTCATGGTGGGGTCAGGAAGCAGAGAGAGGCAGGGGTAGGGTGGCCACAAGGAAGACACATCCTTCCAGGACATGCCTCAAGTGTCCCACTTCCTCCAGCCACACCCCACCTGCCTCCATTACCACCCATTTAGTCTGTTCAAACTAGGATGGACCGATTTGGTTACAGATCTCATCATCTAATCATTTTGCCTCTGAATACTCCTACATTAACAGGAGCTTCTGGGGGACACTTCATGTCCAAACCATAAAAAATAATAAAGATTAAGGCAGAAATAAGTGCAATAGAGAATAGGAAAACTAAAGAAATAAATCTACAAAAAAATTGAGTATTTTTATAGATCCACAAAATTGACAAAGCATTAGCTAGCCTGACTTAAATAAAAAAAGACTCAAATAACTGAAGTTATAAATTAGGAAACATAATAACTTGTATCAAAATAGGAATTAGAAGAGACTACACCAATGAATTTGATAACCTAGAAGAAATTAATAAATGCAGACACGCATGCAATGTATGGAGATCAAATCATGAAGAGTTAGGAGACCTATCACTAGTAAGAAGATTGAATCAGTAATCAAAAGTCTCCCAAAAAAGAAAAACCCAGGACCAGATGGCTTTGCTCAGGAATTCTGTGAAACATTTTAAGATTAATACCTGTTCTTCTAAACTCTAAAGAAAATATAAGAGGAAAGTACACTTCCAAACCCATTTTATGAGATCAGCATTAACCTGAGACCAAAACCAGACAAAGATACTGCAAGAAAAGAACACTACAGAGCAACCTCTTGATAAATTTTCAGTCAAAAATCCCCAATAAAATACTATTAAATCAAATGTAACCATACATTAAAATATTATACACTATGGCCAGGTGAAATAGACAGTTTTCTGAAGATATGCAACTGGTCAACATGCATATGAAAAATGCCAAACATTGATCATTAGGCAGATCAGAAGCACAATGAGGTATCTCCTTTATGCCTATTAGGATGGCCACTGTTTTTTTTTTAATTAAAAAATGATTAATATTGGATCGGACGTAGAGAAATTGGAATGCCTATGCACTATTGGTGGAAATATTAAATGGTATCGCTGCTACAGAAAAAATATGGAAATTGCTCAAAAACTTAATTGGAAAATTAAAATTAGAACCACCATTTCGTATAGTAATTCCACTTCTGGGTGTACATCCAAAATATTTTTGACATCATGGTCTCAAAGAAATCCCATATATTCACCCATTTTCATTGAAATATTATTCATATTAGCCAAGAGCTGGAAGCAACTTAAATGTCTGTTGATGGATGAATGGATAGAGAAAATGCAGTATATACATATATTTTTATATTATTGAGCCCTAAAAATGAAATGAATCCTGTCATGTGCTACAGCGTATAAAGTTCTAGAAAATATTTTAATCTAGAGCCATGGTCCCCCACTGGGTGAGGGAGAGGTGACTTTGCTTCCCAGGAGACAGTTGGCAATGTATGAAGATGTTTTGGGTTGTCACTGCTGAGGAAACACCCTACAATTCACAGGACATGCCCTGCAACAAAGAATTATCCAGCCCCAAATATCAATCATACTGCTTATAAAGACTTAAAAAATGTACCAAATGTTACCTGAGGCCAGGGAGTTCTTGGGTGACTGACTATAAAGGGGCATGAGAGAACTCCTGGAAGAAACAGAAATGTTCAAAATGTTTTTAATAAAGAAATCAGCACTATCATGGGGTTGCACAAGTACATACATTTGCCACTTCCATCAGAGTCCATCAAATCATGCACCTCAACAGATGTGATTTATTGCAGTTAAATTGTGTTTCAATATAGTTGATTTACACAATTACAGAGATTTAAAATTTTGAACTTAGAAAAACTAAACACCTTTGGAAAGATGGAGAAGGAAAGGCTGTTACCCACCATGCATTCTGAATGGTATCAAGCATTCTGAGGTTGCTGGAGCTGCTATTGCTTCTGCTCAGGAAATCACCAGCACTTGCAAAGTTGGAACCCAGAATCCTCCTTCCTCTGGAGTCACAGTGACCTGCCTGAACCAGAAGTAAAATGGCCTCCCTTTTCCTTCTGCCTTCCAATCTCCTTGGCAGAACCTAAGAGAAAGCTGGCTGTCCAGGGAGTCTGGGAAATGTGGCCTTCTAGTCCCCACAAAAGGACAGAAAGGGGGCAAAGTACCTGGACCTCTGGGCTGCATCTGGCACATACTTATCAGTCCTCATAATACAGAGTTACAGCCAATTGAAATCATCCGTATGCCTTGAAAATTTGCTCTGACGACTTCTATATGTTGGATCTCCTGAAAGGAATGTCATTTTGCCTTATCTCCTTACTTCCCAGTACTAATCAGATCCTCGCTGCTGGTCTACGTGGAACCCACTTCATGAATTCCCTTGATTACCCAGGTGGAGGTGAAACTCCCCCCACCCCTTTGTTTCCTTCACATTTGATATATACCTCTTTTACCATATGTCACCACATATTAAATATATATACATATATATATGTTTATATATATATACACATATATATATGTGTATATATATATATATATCTGCTCATCAACAGTGCTGTGTACCTACTAGTGTTCAATAAATACCGGTTGAATAAATGGGGAATTAAATAAATGGATGATGAAACAAATGAGATTATAGATAATTTTATGTGGTTACAAAAATGGATAAATCTGCATGATCTCTGCCTAAGTGCCTAAATCTCTTTCCCTATGCATTCCAGTCTTATACACAAGAGTCTCCTGTCTATCAGATACTATGCTTAACGCTTAAGAAAGTTGTCTACAGGTGATATGAACTGGGGAGTTGAAGGAGCTACTGACAGCATAAGCATTCACTATATTTTGCTTCCTCCCCTGTAAAATTGAATGTTAAACTAATGCAGAAATCACATTGCCCCTTCTTTTGGCATGGAGTAAAGAATGAATCAATGAACGAACTGCCAAGACAATCAGTGAAGAGTGTGAGCAATTGCAGAAAATCTTTCTCCTGCTGGGTGAAGTGGGACAGGAAAAGAAAACCAATGGGGAAAAGATCAAAGCAAAGTGAAATCTTAACTATGTGATCTGATTTCATAGACGGCTTCAAGGGAATTCTCCTTCACCCAGCCCAAACAAAAACAATGCTTTAAACCTCCTTATATGAAAGTTAAGAAAGAATATTCCTGATCTGGGCTCATTTTGTGTGTTATGTGCAGTTGTGGAATTTCAAAACCAAAGTGGCCGGTAATGTCTAAATAATCCTAGGAATCCCTTGGCCAAGTGGATGAATTTGTACCTCAGCCTGGAATGCTCATTCCCAAAGGCAACCATCCATTGTTTGTGAGAACAGTTTGGCCTAAGAGAAATCTGGTAGTTGCGCTGTTCCAGATCAGCACAGATGATTGAGTTGCAATCCTGTTCCCGCCACTTTCTGCGCATCCTGCTTTGGACAAGTTGACTTCACACATGACGCGTGGAACAGCCATGGGGTAATGACACGCCTCCTTCGGAGAGTTGTTGAAAGACCCTCTCTCAGTCATCACAGAGCACAGGGGCTGGCACCCAGGAAAGAGCCAGTGCATTCCAGCCGTGACCATTCATATCGCAGCAGAACCTCAGGGGAAAGCAGCCCCCAAGCCTGCAGTTCTCCCAGCAGAGGTTACTCATAAATAGGAAAATTTAAACCAAATTGAAAGGAGTTGTCTTCTCAGAAATTATTGTTAAGCCAAAGGATACATGGAACACATTCCTTATTGAAAGCCTAATTAACTTTCCTAGTAAGATTAAGACAGAGAATACACAGCATACTCCAGCCTGAAGGCAGCTCCACAGCCTGAGACGAGGTGAATGACTGCAAGGTTACAGTTCAACCATCCTGGCTGAAAGTGGCTCCTCGAGTGCTCTTGGACAATGTGGCATTGATTGGAAATGATGTCCTATTTTCAAGAAGATCAGTGTCAATCTCAGTGGACAGAAAGATGCTGTTTTTTTCTTCAAAACCTTACTTTTCAAGTACGTGAGGGATAGTAAGATTTGGTGGGGTGTGAGCAGCTTTCAGGGTGTGCACACCAAACCTTCTGGAGCATCAAGACACCTGGGGAATTGTGGTCACCATTGCATTGTTTTCTCTCAAAACAGAGAACACATTCACTTTTTCCCGGGGCAGTGTGTGTTCACTTCTAACAGAGGAGAACTTATTCCGATCTGCTCCTTGCTATGCATCTTTTTTAAGCCAAGCAGCAGAGTAAATATTAAACCTCATTCTGGGAAGGAGAATTCTCTGCTCTAGCTTTGAACATCCACCATGAAGAAACAAGTAGGAAAAGAGTGAGTTTGTGCGACAATGTGACAACTGTCACGTCAAGTTCATGGTACACCTAGCCAGTGAAATGTGAGACAAACCAGATATGCCCAACTGTCTTAGTCTGTTGTCTGCTACTATAACAGAATGCCACAGACTGAGAAAATTATAAACACTAGGAGTTTCTTTAGCTCACAGTTCTGGAGGCTGGAAAGTCCAAGACTGAAGGGACACATCTGGTGAGGACCTACATCTTATTAAGATAACTATGGGCTGCCACTGTGGCACATGCCTATAATCCCAGTGGCTCGGGAGGCTGAGGCAGAAGGATCAGGAGTTCAAAGCCAGTCTCAGCAAATTCTCAAGGTGCTAAGCAACTCAGTGAGACCCTGTCTCTAAATAAAATACAAAATAGGGCTGGGGTTGTGGCTAAGTGGTCCAGTGCCCCTGAGTTCAATCCCTGGTACCAAGAAAAAAAAAAAATACATGGCTGTGGAATAGCCAAGGAGCCAACAGAGGGAGAAAATTGAGCTGAACTTGTCTTTTTTATGAGGAACCCACTCCCACTGAACTTGCCTTTTTTTATGAGGGCAGAGCCCTCATGGCCTAATCAAAGGTCCCAGCTCTCAACACTAAATTCAATTTCAATGTGAGTTTTGGAGAGGACATTGAAACTGTAACACCAGTCCTGGACAGGGAAGCTCTCTGGGTCTGTCTTAGAGGCTCAGGTTGGACAGAGCTCTAACAGTCACCTGGCTGACCGTTAGCAGAGAGTGACATCAACCCACAGTGGAACCAGAGCTGCAGCCTATTTCACAAAGGGAAACCTGTGGCTCGTTAGGCAACATTGTATGTATTAAAGAGAAAAGAGATAAACCAAATACATTGAAATTTATGGACTAAGTGGAATTAATAAATCTCACCACTAACAATATTTTGGTTGATCATCGTTAGGCTACTGATGGATTTTACTCAGAAACAAATGTGGAGATCTATTAAAACAGCAGTTATGGGTCACCAAATATGTCAGGAAGCTCGGTTTTAAATAGCATTTCCTGCTCCATCTACTCAGATGTTCCATAACATGGCAATAAAGAGATTTGAGACTGAGAATGAGATGATTGGGATCAGTCTTTAAGGCCACCCCAGCTAATTCATTAATACAGGATCTCATTTCCTTGCATATGGATTTGACCTATGAAGGAGGTAAAACTTTAAAGGAGTATGTTTAAGATAAAAGAAGGAAATAAAACTGCACAATTTTTTGTCTTATTTCCCTCTTACCACCCTGATCCTGCTCAGCCTTTTTGTCGTTTACCTCCTCCGCTGTCCTCTCCCTCCCCATAAATGTAAGGTTTCCAACCTAAGAGTCTACACAGGCCAGGCAAGTGATGTGAACCAGTGAGGTAGGCTGTTAATGCGTGGCCACCCAGACCCACCCAGACCCACCCAGACCCACGGGACCACAAGGAGCAGCAGTCATTCAGCTGCCTTCTGGGAATCAGGTGTGTGTTGCCAGCTCTCCCTTTTTCCAAGATAAGTTAAATGTAAATTCGATCTTTAAAATATCCTGACTTTTAAATATTGGTGACTAACTCATGTTTTAAAAAACACATTATGGAGGCCAAAGAAAACATCAGGGAGCATCAATCTGAGTCTTTGGATGTAAGTTTTAGGATCCCTAAAGATCTCTCCCTGGGGTTATCTTCCCATTCTACAGTCTCTTCCTGGAGAGCATCATCTGTTTCCATGGTTTAAACTACCTTCTCTGTACCGCAGTCCCCCAGATTGCTGATCGTCATGGCCTCTCCTCTAAACCCCAGACTCCTCTGTCTAGCTGCCACCTCCACGTCACCCTGGGTGTCTCAGAGCATCCACACCCACAGCACATGCAGAGCTAAATTCTAGATCTGTCTCCAACACATGTTCTCCTCCATTTTCTCTAGCTCATAAATGGTTCCTGTATTGCTCAAGAAACAATCATTTTCCACTTTCTACTCTCTTGCTGCCATTGCCCAGCCCATAACTTTTCTGTAGATCCCTCATTCACAATCATCCATCAGTCGGCCCCCTTACGTCCGTCCCTCTTGCCACAACAAGCCGCCATGTCCATTTGTTTTTTTGCATTCGTTTCCTAACTGGATTCCTCCCACCACTGCCCTGCCAATCTGCTTTTCTCTTAGCAGCACCAGTGAGCACTTAAAATATTAAGCAGGTCAGATTAATTCCTATTTGAAAGTCTCTCAATGTCTTTACAATGCAAAAAAAAAATGATTTAAAAGAAGAAGAAGAGAAGATGGTATATCAAGTAGATACTGTACTATTGGGTCAAATGGAATAAAAGTATTTTTCATCTGTGAAATAAGAATACTAATGCCTACATCAAAGGGTTGGACTAAATGAAAGCAAATATTATTTTTGCATTAGTTTTATATTAGTTTTTACAGGGAAGGA
Source organism: Glaucomys volans (assembly GCA_020662805.1). Taxonomy (NCBI): domain Eukaryota; kingdom Metazoa; phylum Chordata; class Mammalia; order Rodentia; family Sciuridae; genus Glaucomys; species Glaucomys volans. Next base: position 499,167 of record JAJEJO010004374.1, read on the forward strand.
GGAAAAATGTAGTGAACTTTTGTGTTATTGACAGCTACTGACAATCTCCAATGAGTACCACCAACAAAGAGCCTTCTAAATCTTTAAGTAACAAAATTTTCATTCATATTATTGTGGCTTCCAAGTAAAAACATCTATTTTTTTCAGGGGGAGGGTACTGGGGATTGAACTCAGGGGCACTCAACCACTGAGCCCCCTCCCCAGCCCTATTTTTTTGTATTTTATTAAGAGACAAGGTCTCACTGAGTCATTTAGTGCCTCACTTTTGCCTAGGCTGGCTTTGAACCTGTGATCCTCCTGCCTCAGTCTCCAGAACTGACTGGTGGGATTATAAAAAACGTCTGTCTTGATTAAAGAATAAAAGATTGGTTTTAGAAATTATGGAACAAACCAAGTTCAATGAAAAACAGATCATTTTTAAAATATTTTTTAGTTGTAGATGGACAGACACCACATCTTTATTTATTTACGTGGTGCTAAGAGTCGTTCCCAGTGCCTCACACGTGCGAGGCAAGTGCTCTACCACAACTCCAGCCTCTTCAGATCATTTTTAAAAGAAGATTTTAAATGGAAAATGATTAGATAATGAAGTTGGTACAATTTACAACATAAAATGGAACCATTTTTGCAAATCTGTCTTTTTGTTGATTTCAGGTCCTCTTTGCCTTGAGCTGTGCAGGACAGTTTTAATTTCTGAAGTAGCACCATGAATTTAGCAGCCCATAGCTACAGCAGTCCCCATGGCCTCCTCCTTTTTTTTTTTTTTTTTTTTTTCCCAATTTGCACATTCCCATTTAGAAAACACCAAGGTGAGAAGGAATCTGTGAGATCTGCTGAGGCTGGCTGCTGCAGAGCCAGGAGAGAAGGTGAGAAGCTGCCCTGCCAGTAGCAATGTGCTGTCTCTGTCAACCTGCAGCTAAGCCAGTGCTTCAGCTGTATATCCATATTACTGGGTCCATATGGAAGTCATAAAATCACTCCAGCATAATAAGCTCTTTGGTTGATTTCCAGTGTAAAGATAAGCTGGAAAGTTTGACTTCTGGTGAGCTGAACTAGTTGATGAGCCATGAAGAAGAAGGAGAAGGAGGAAGGAGAAGAGAGAAAGGAGGAGGGTAGGGTGGAGCAATGTGATAGATTGCTTTCTGTTATTATAAGTAAATACCTGAGATAAATTAACTTATAAAGAGGAAAAGTTTACTTTGGCTCTGTTTTGCATGTTTTAGTCCATGACCATTGGCCTCATTGCTTGGATCTGTCATGGCACAATGTGGCATGGCAGGAATATGTAGCAGAGATGGCCCAGTCACCTCATGGCTGATGCAAAATCGAGAGAAAGAGAGCCAGATCCCACTGTGCACTTTAAGGGCAGTCCCCAAATGAACTAAGACCTCCCCCACTAGGCCCACCTCTTAAAGCATCTACCACCTGCCACTAGCACCAAGCCGGAACTAAGCCGTGCAAGGGGGGCCTTAGGGACCTTCCAGATCCACACCCTAGCAAGGGAGGGAGGAAGAAACAGAGGTTAAACTCCCTATAGGGTTTAGTCCTCCTTTTTAATCCCTAGGAATAGGATCTTTGCTTTTATTATAACTGTTGAATTCTCCCATTAGTGGGTACTATACTAAAGACCCAATAAGCAGGCCTAATTTTTGATTAAAAATTTTTAAATAAGAACAACAATTTGAAAAGTTGTAAAAAAGAGAAATATTTACCAACTATGTTTCTGAGTGAATCTACCACATATGAGACCCTGAACTAGATTGGCATCAGCACATACGTATGCCAACAGCAACTAGAAAGAGCTCTGTACATCAGTCCAAATTCTCCTTTTCTAGACAGTTAAACTTCAGCCCTCCAGGAGAAAACTGCCTTCCATGAAGTAGCACATGTCATTACTAATGGCTGGATAGAAGATGGTCTCGAGTTAAGGTAGATTCCCAGTTCTCATAAATAGAACTTTAAAACTTCAAGTGTGTGTGGGTGTGTGTGAGCCAGAGGTTTCAGGAGAGACTGGAAGTAGTTTTGTGTGTTTTATGCACTCTTTTCTCATTTACTGCTCTTCTTAAGGGTCATTTTCATAATGAGAACTATATATATAATATGATATATATCATATATATCATATATAATGTATAGTTCTCATAAAGGTATATTATATATTACAAATACATAATATAGAAATACGTATTATAAATATATATTATATATTTATTTAATATATTTTATATTTTATATATTATTATATTTTATATATGTTATGTATTTTAGATATATCATATATTATAAATATATATTGTATTTTGTACATATAAATATATATTTTATAATGAGAACTATATATGATATATAATATATAGTATAATATATATGTACTTATTATAAAAATGACCCTTAAGAAGAGCAGTAAATAAAAAAGAGTGCATCAAATACACAAAACTACTTCCAGTCTCTACTGAAACCTCGCACAAACCATAGTAAAGGGATTTTATTTTTTAAGACAGAGACCAGGGAAGTGAAGAACAATAGCAAAGTCTGGGCAACTGAACAAAAGGATGAGCAGCCAATGACTCTCATGGAGCCCAGAAACAGATTAGGCCCCTGCCTCTGGCCCTGTGGGTTGGGACGCCCCCCTCCAGGGGCCACCGCTCACTAGTAGCCAGGTGAAGGTGCGCTCTGGAGCCGGGCAGGGCCGCAGCACCACAGCTACTGGGTGCTGAGATCCCAGGGAAAGTGGCCACGGTGGGAGAGGAGAAGCTCCTAATTTGCACCAGGAATTCCCCAAAGGTCAGGTATTGAAAGCACCATTTGGCTCTGGAGACAAAGAATAAAGATGAAAGATTTGTATATAAAAACACATATATGTACACACACACACACACACACACACACACACAAAGAATAAGAAATGAAGATTAAATTCCCTACAGAGCATAGTTCTCATTTTGCATCTCTAGAAATTAGATTTTAGTTTTCTTTGGGCCAAATTCTATTGTTATAGTGTGCACATATACAAATATATAATAAAAAATCCCATCATTATGTACAACAATTATGCACCAATTAAAAATGTGCAAAAAAAAAAATTTCAGTTTTCATTATTCTGTGTGTGTGTGTGTGTCCAGCTTAGAAAGTATTTTGCTGTGAAGTGTGAAGCAGTCAACTTCTCTTTTTTCTAAATGACTCATTGTATTTGTAGGTCACCATTTTCAAATACTAAATCCTTCAGCTCTGAGAAGCTAAAGCTGCTTCCAACGTTGGATCCTAGCATTCATCTTGTTACATCTCTGGGAGCACCATGCACTTAGGGATCTTGGGGAAATATCAGAGCTCGGTCTTTGGGGTGGTATTCCCCTGTGAAACACTCCATTTCTCTAAAACTGATTCTTCAGGCCATAACTCTTTGTTAGTTCTTCTATTAGTCTGCTTTTAAAGCATCTTAGGAATTCACTGCTGTTCATGAAACTCATATATTTTCCTTAACTGTGGCTCAACATGGAAAAAAACATCAGTGGTTATCAAAGCAAACATATTAAAGCTATCATCATTCCTCAGCACTTAGACATTTTTGTTGGTCTTTTAATTGCTTGTTTCTTCTGCAGGGAAGCAGAACCTACAAGACCTTCTGGGTTTAAAGCTGCCTTTGTGAAGCCCCACTCACCAGCCTCCCCCAGGCGGACTCCCTAGCTTGATTCTGCATTCCAGGCATATTTCAGCACTCAGAGCTCCCTCTCACCTCTAACCATCAGTGCATGCTACTACTACTGCTTTAAAAATTACTCCATCTTATTTATCCTACCAAAAGGCAGATTATCCTTTGGGACTCCGTTTAGGCATTGCTCCCTGTGGGACACCTTCAGCCAGGCATGTGTTAAGTAGCTCCCTGCCCTACTCCTGCCGCACCTGGGAAGTCTTCCGTGGGAGTGCTCATCACCACGCCATGTTGCAATTGTCCTGTTAGTGATCTGCCTGCCAACCAGACAGCAGGTTCCTTGAAGACAGGGATTGTCTTGCTCGCACATTCCTACCATCTAGAACCTTCTTTAGCTTGTCATAGGGACTCAATCAATGTCTTGAGTGAATGTATGAGATATGTCCATTGCAGAATATTTGGAGGCAGAACTTGAAAATAAATTTTTAAAAGAAAATGAATGTAAATACCCAAACTAGAGACAACTCATGTTAGCATTTTTGGTTTCCTTGCTTCTAGTGAACATTCTCCATCAACCCTACTGTGTTTAAAGCTTTGAGTACTTCTGTTTTCACTTAACACTGTATTGTTACATTGAAAATACTGTTAATCATTTACACATGTAACTGTGAAATCTTTGGAAACTTCACTTGAATGGTTGTAAGAACCCTGTCCTTTAGAAATAACATAGATTGTTCAGATATTCTCTATTCTTGACCTTTAAGGTACATTCAAAGTTTTGCTACTATAAAAAAAATGCTTAAATGAATATTTTTGCATCTTCATTTATTTCTTTATGATACATTCTAGAAATGAAATCACTGGGTTAAATTTCACAGTACTTACAAGGCAGTCTGTAGAAGGATGGAATGGAATGGTGGTCACTAGAGGCTCAGAAGGGCAGGAAAGAGGAAGGATTGGGAAGAATTCAATAAGGAGCAGCAAAGAGCAGAGTGAAGGAATTCTGATAATGGGGTAGGGTAAATGTTGGCTAAACCAATCTATGATATAGTTCAAAGTGAATCTTCTAGTCATTTAATGATCAGTATTTGAAGAGATGGAAATGCTCATTGCCCTGATGTGATTAATACACATTGTATACACACACTCAATGATCATAATGTACCCAATAAAATGTACAAATGTCTCAAATAATAAAGAAAATTCCACAGTTCTATACATACCAATGCACCTATTGATGTACTCATCAATGTAATACCATCTTTCTAAAGAGTCAAAGTCACACAGGCAAAAAGGAGTTCCTCATTTTTACCTTTGATTTTTTGTTCATTTGTATTACACTCTTCTATGAGTCATGTAACCATTGAGTATTTTTTCTGTTGGACTGTATTCCTGACTTAAATCTTTGTATATGTTAAGAACACAATCCTTTGAGAAATTTTTTTGCAAATTCCCCAGTCTGATATATGCCTCTGGATTTTATTATATATGTTCTCAACATCTCTAAAATTTTATGCACATTTATCAATCTTTCTCTTGTGAATTATTCACTTATTTCTCTTTCCCCTGGTAGATGCAGTCGAAATATATCTTCCTACTTAGAAATATGATTCGATGATTTTTTTCCTTCAAACCTTATTAGGTTTTGGTTGTTGTCATTGTTTACATTTAACTTTTTGACCCATTTAGAATTTATTGGGGGACATAATGTGAGATGCAAGAGACCAAGGAATAATCTTTGACCTCCAAAGAAATGTTTTTAGAAGCAATTTTATTAAAATAAGCAGCACGTGAAGCCACAGCTCAGTGCTCACCATGAACTTTGTTTCTTCTTACAGGTGAGCAGGAGCCCGCTGGAAGCAGCGACTCTGACATCTCGTTGATTATGGCAATGGAGGTCGGACTGTCCGATGTAGAACTTTCCACTGACCAAGACTGCGAAGAGGTGAAATCTTGAAATGGCGACTATGGAAAAGAAGAGGTAGTAGGACAGATGGGATGAAAGGAGGGATGCTCTGACACGTGAACGGGGCACACACCTCCGGACACCTCGGCAGCCCCAGGGTGCTCCGTCCCAGATGATAAAGAAAGCAATACCCAAAGTCTCCTTAATCAGGACGCCGTTCCATCTCCACGATAGTCCTTGGCCTTGACAGTGTGGAAGTTGAAGGCTGATTCTTCCCTCCCACATCCCTGTAGGCATACAGTTCAAAAGCTCCTAAAATAGAGAATGAAAGGAAACCCTTAGGGTTTCTTAGTTTTAATTCAATTTTTCCCAGGTCTTATTCTTGTTTCTTGAAGATTTATTTCTTTGGCAATTTCTTTGTAAAGACTGTGTGTAGTTTACACCTACTCCAGTGTTTTCTTTTTTTTTTTTTTTTTTCTTTGATTCGCTCCAGCTCTCTCAGAGTCCCGTTTAGAAGCACCAGTTCCTGCTCTGACTGGTTGACATTACATCCCTGAGATTTCTGGTCTTGACCTCTCAGCATGAACTGTGCATGGCTTTGAGAAGAGCCTCAGCACCTGGAAACAGCAGGAGGCCAGCTCTCTTAAGAATCTGAATTCTTTTAAGTGGGTCTTGAAAATCCCAGCAGCCAGAAACCCCAACACTAAGTTCTAACACTGCTGAAGTCACTGGCTCAATATTTTAGGGTACATCACAGTGACCTTCACTTTCCAGGTTCTGTCAAAGGTCGCCATGACATGAGAAGGGGCAGGGAAGTACAACAAGGTCTTAGGGCTTTTAGCTGAAATTGCGAAGTCAGAAGTCCCCTCCAAGGCATGAACGCCAGTCCTTGATAGCTCTATAGGAAACTGCATACCTAAATTGAAAACCCAAGTCCACACTTTCTTTCCACTTTCCAAACCAAAATACCCATTATGCTAGTTTCCCCAAGGTTAGAGCTGATCGCCAGCTCCTTAGGTGGGTTCTGGAGGAGATGGAAACTTTAGAAAAGAGATGGAAACTTTAGAAAAGACTCAATCTCCTTTGAGCCCAGTGGTCAGTACAGTGGGGGCTGCTGTCGTACCTGGATCATACCTTACTGCCCACACCCTTCTGTTAAGCTCACCAGATCATGTAGAAGGATTGAGGTGAATCCTCAGCAGATTGCTTCCCCAGGGGTCCCCTGAGAGTGTCCAGATAACAAGTGAGAAACAAGGTGTCACTTGATAAGTCATTTGAACCAAAAATACTGCATAGGAATTAGCTAAATCAAGTTTATCCCGAGACAGACAAATAAGGGAGAGAAAAAGCGGTATCTAAGGAGTACTGAAATCCACTTGTGTTTTTAAAATGTTTGTTTCTTTTTTTGTAACTATGACAGAAATGTGCTATTTTTCCAGTCTGTAATTTTGTAATGCATTCAGACTATCCATATGCAGAGATGACTTAGGCAGTGACCTGTGTCCCTGGACAATCAGATGGGCCACCTTATCATCTCTAAGCAACTGACACAGCCCATGCTGCTGCTTAGACTAGCTACACAGGAAGGCTTTTCTCGATGAGCTGAATTTTCCTATTTGACAAGGGCTTTTACCCCTCATTCCACTGACTCGAACACAGAGCTTGGTCCTGCTGTCCACCCTCGCTGCCTGCTGCAGTGTGGCATGCAGGTCAGGGAATACGTGGTCTCCCTCTTCTACCACCTTCAATGATTTTCTATCTGGTGGTTTATAATTAGTCAGCAAGGCAGGGAAAATGATGCCCACCTTCAGACAGGCTCACCTCCCTAAGACTTCCTGTAATGAAAGCCAGTCTCTAGGGGTGGGAAAGCAGGCAGTAAGGAATCAGGAGAACGCCAAGTCAGGGAACAAGAGTCCTTGACCAATTACCCTTTAAAGCAAAGAGTATGGCAGGATAATTCCCAAAGCCCCTTTCAGCTTTAAGATCTCCATGGAGCACTTGGCCAGTGGGATCCACTTTTTACAGGTAGTCATGTCTCTCAGCAAGCAGGCTTTATAGCTGGGGAAGGCACAGTGACTTGACCCGTCAATATAATAACAGCCTTTGAGATCTGGTACTCCTGTGTGGCTGAGAAAAAAGATATAAATGATTTAAATTTTAAAACCAAGTGGAAGTTGATTTGCTCTGCCTTGTTCCAGAACTACTATTAGTCACAGAGTTCATGATCTCTGGAATACCTTTGAATCCTCGTTCTCCATGTGGAATTCTTAATCTCAGTGAGGTTTATTTTTCTTGTTTGGCATTGACCTGCATCACCTACTCCTCTTTCAGTCAGCTGTGTCCCCAAAATTTTGGTATTAACTTAAATCTAGAGGAATTAGGCTAAGTCAACAGAAAGAGAAACATAATTATATTCCAAATCCAGGGAGAAAATGCCCTTGGACTGTATAGTCCTCTGAGTATTTTCTCTTCCTACCATTGGTCAGGTAAATCAAGAATTGATTGCATTTGCAATTCCTGGCCACAGCAACCCATATGCAATACTGAGTGGATGATGTGGGAACCCAGAAGCCCATGCAAGGCCTGTGGGTCCAACCTCAAGGAGGTTCTGCTGAAAACACCCTGAGCCTGTAAGATTCTCCACTTACCAGAGGGTTTTGGAGGGCTTTTCCTATGACCTTGGTAACTAAAAAATAATAATAATGATAATAAAAACTTTAACCAGAAACTTTCTCTTTCTAAAGAAATGACAAAGCCTTTTCCAGTAGCCTTCTTCACTACCTCCTCCAAAGAAGAGACTGACCTGGGGACCCAGTGGTCCTTACATGAGTGTCAAAAGGGTATGTGACCCAGGGATGCAATCTGTATGTGAATTTGCAGATGTGCATTTTCTTAGAGACAGTGTAGACCAATACTGTCCAGTAAAAATATAATGAAATCATATATGTAACTGAATTTCCTACCAGCCACATTTCAAGAAGTAAAAAGAAATAGGTAAAGTCATTTTAATAACATGTTTTATTTAACCCAATATTGTTGCTTACATGTAACTGATATAAAAAGTACTAAGGAAATCTTCTCCATTCTTTTTCATACTAAGTCTTCTAAATCCTTCTTGTCTTTTGCTCTCATTGCACATCTCAATTTGGACTGGCCACATCTCAAGCACTCAATGGCCACATGTTTAGTGGTGACCGATTAGGCAGCATAGATCCAGAGCTCCTCCAATATTCTCACAAGAGGTCCCGACCCTTAAAGAAGAATCGAGTCAAAACCTTAATTACCTCCAGAGAGAACCAGATACCACCCAAGTCGCCTAACGAGAGGCCCAGAGATCCACATATTTTGTAATGAATAAAGAATTCGCAGCCCTTTTTGAAATTTCTACTTGAACTTTCTAACCACTGATGTGTATTATCATTGATTGTTACTTCTCTGACCAGTTGTTTTTTTAAAACATCACACAAACCTTGTGGATTTGGTGCTGAAACGAAATCGTATCCCTCACTTCTGTGACAAACCCTTAGGCTAATAGGTGGCACTTAGGAGCCAAAGAGAATTTCAGACTGAAATCATCCAGCTTTACCTCATCCCCTACTTCCTCTTCATGGTTGGCCAAAGGTCTTTGCCCAGTTCCAGTGTCCCCTCACCCAGTAGCTCCAGCTGGTACTCATGGATTTGGGAGGAAAGAGTGAGAAATTACATAGTGGCTCTAAATACAAGACTTCGTGTGGCCTTACTAAGAAAGAATCTTTGGGCCTGGTGATACCAGCCTCTGCTTGGTGGCTTGTGATCACCTTGGGCAGCCAGCTTTCTACTCCACATCAGCATTGCCCATCACCCCAAGGATGTGGGGAAGAAAACATTTGCATTCCCTGAGAATAATTTAGGGTCACCTTTAGGAATTGCTACCTCTTGTGTGGCTAAGTCCTTTTGGAAGAGCTGAACCCTGATCATAAATGTGCATTTGAATATTGATTTTTCTCTAATTGATCAATCCTGGAAGGTCCACTCTGGTCACCCAGCCAGGGGGACAGGTAGAAAGTCTGGAGGAGGTAGAGAGATAGCAAAGGCTCTGAGCTATTTTGGTATCACATGGCAGGGAGTCCTTGTGACGTGCCCGTAGAGGCAACTTTCAGTCCAAAGAGGTTTCCATGCTGTTTTTTTTTTGGGTTTTTTTTTGTTGTTGTTTTTTGTTGTTTTTTTTGTTGTTGTTTTTTGTTGTTTTTTTTTTTTTAATTTGCTGTTAGCATTTCCCTCATCCCAGTGGAACACCTGAGGATGTTCATGGGTCTGGGTGTGGTCATCTCCAAAGTCACAGTGCCTAGTGGCCATCTCAGTTTCTACCCCGATGTCCCTGTGGCTACCATACTTTCAGAACCAAACATGATGACAGATTTTCTAGCATAGGGTTCTTTCTTATTTATGAGTTTTGTTTGGGCAGAATATTTTTACAGAGCATAAGAAGTATATGGCATGTAGTTGTCTATTGAATGCATCACCTTGACTGAATGCAGAGAAATCACACAGAATCAAAACTCTTCCAGAAAATCTGGGCCATGGAGTCAGTCCCACATGCAGCAAGCACCCACCCCTCTTTGGTACTTGGGTCATTAAGGCTGGTTCCAGCAGCACTTTTATATCTTTATATTCTCTTCCTTATATTTCTTTATCTTTCTGTCTGTACGTGTCCGTCTTTGACTATCTCTGTACACACACAGAGTCTGTCTCTCTCTCTCTCTCTCTCTCTCTCTCTCTCTTTCTCTCTCTCCTCATATTCCCTCTCCTCCTCCTTTCTTTTCCCCTGTGTTGCATTTTTTATTATTTTCTCTTCTTGCAAGAAACTCTAACCTTCAGGACAAGAAAACCTGGGTGGCCACAGTTACTATTTTATTGTGGTTACTCATTCCTGGTGTCGGTGTTTTTCTCCTCCATACCCATAATTCTTACTTCTGATAAGGAAAGCCAGTTCACTCCAAAGGCAAATTAAGTTCCCCCTGAAACCAGTGAGCCTCATCTTCACTTCTCATATCAATTTTATCTCAAGCTCCAACTCTCATTTATTTTTTCATGTTTCCTTCTCAGAAAAGTATCCTAAGGAAGTAATGGAAAATTCCAGAATGCTGTCTAGATCTGTTCTTCCACCACCAGAATTTGTCACCTTCCTAGTTTACCATGTGCCCCCAGGGTCAGGATTTGTGTGTACCATATCTGAGGCCCACTCATGCTTCTTAAATTGTAGCACAAGAGCTGCTCTTTGTAAGTGCTCTGAAGGTCACTTAAAACTCACAAAAATAGACTATCCTCCACAAGTGGGGTCTCCCGGGTTCCTTGTGCAGTGTCCACTGCCTCAGAAGCCCCTGTCCATTGCAGTTCCATGGCCAGGACTGAGGAGTGCAGCTAATGATAGGGATTGAAGGGGACCAGACCCGTACCCTGCAGGAAGGCAGGAGAAGGGATGGCCAAGAGCTGGTCAGAGTAGGGCTGGAAGCTTCTGTGATGAGCGTATCATGGCTGCAGTCCCTGAAGAAATGCTCATCCCCCATGCTAAGAGCTGGCCTGAGCTTTTTACCAGGGTGGGGGTCATTTTAAGGAATTAAATATTCATGAGCTGAAACCCTCATGATTGTGAAGATCAGGACAGTCTGAAAAATAAGTTAATTCTGAGAAACAGGTTCGAGGTTCTCCTCACCACTTAGCTCCCCTTTCCCTTCTTTCCTCCCACCTCATGACCCAGACCCTTCGTCCTGGGAATGGTGTGTGGAGACTGGTAGATCCTTACCATTTTGAGCCTTTTGATGGCACTAAATTACCATCCCAGAACTAAAGAAGCCAGTCCAAATCCTAGATGTGGACTCTGAGTTGTGGACCCTTTAATTGCCAAGCCTGTGTGTTCTAGGAGAGCCTGCAGAGGTTAGTCCCGTCTCCTTCCCTGCCTCATGTGCTTTGTAATCAAGTGGCTTTCCAGGGGACTCTGTCATCAGAGCCTCCTAATCCTGTGCTACTGTTGATGTCTGCACTCACTCCAGGGCCGTTTGCTCTGTGGCCACCTGATACATATTTATTGATGATGATCATAAGGCAAGAATATACGTCTCTTCAGAGTCCATGAAAATCCATGGACTGGGGCACTCCACCTGAGTGACCCAGTCATTCTTGCCAGAATGCCTGTGGGCTTATTTTCCATACTCAAGGGAGGGGCTGGGGACGTAGAGGAATGTGAGGACCCTGTGTGCTATATAAACCAAAGATGAACGCCATCCAAATGGATAGATGTTTCTTCCATCTACTGGTTAAATGTTCTCCTAATGTTCTTACAAATAAAAGGGAGGTCTTGTGGTCGAATGAAACTTTCTTTTGCAGGCTGTTGACTGACCTGACTAAATCTAGAAATCTAAAACAAATGACTTGTGGCCTGAGTACCACACCATCTTCAAAGTCTAATGTCTAGGCCCCTTTTCCTGCAAAACTTTGAGGTGAATCTAGCGCTTTATTGAACTCAGAATATTCTTTGAGAATGTGAAGATTTTAAATAGCCAAAGAATTTTCATGTACAAGAGCTAGCTCATTGCATCATACCCTGCTTTTTGAAGACAATAACCAACTGTTGCTGACAGACAGCAGAGCAGTTGAAGAAGACTGAAGACGCACGGACCTGGCCGTCTGTCTGTCTGGCCTCAGTACCTACTGTTCCCTAGGACACTATTGCAAGGGGCAGGGTGCCCTCTGCTGGAGCAGTACCGCTACTCTTTCAGCAAATTAATTTGGCTTGGGTCACCATTTCTCCCATAATTTGTTACTTGCCTTTTATCAGAGTTTCCTCATTAGTTGAGAATTCTGTCTGCATTTATCAAAAGAGGAAAGAATGTTGCAAACTCTGAGAAGTTAAAAGGAGACCTCATGGAAGATCTTCAGCCCTTTCTTCTGCAAAATATTGACATGGACTCTTGCTCTGTTTGCAAGGACGATGCCTCTGGCTGGGACACGCGTGCTGCGGGACTCTGAGCAGAGGTCTGCCTGACCCGTAACTTATCAGCTCACTTCTCGTGAAATCGCAAAGGAAGATCAATAAAAGAACTTCTTTCCTGTGGATGTAAGCGGTGTGAGATGCTGATGTGTTTGGTACATGTACATACTACTTTCCTGCTTTCACGTTAGTAATCCGAAATGGTTGTACCAGTTTATAATTAGAAAGATTCCGGGGTGGGAGAGGGCAGGGAGGGGCTGTTATTTTTATAGTGGGATGTCCCTTATATTTAGAAAACTTGAAGTCATTTTGTATTTGTGAAAATTACATTCCATCCATTTCCGGCGGGGAAACAATTAAAAGGTACCGTTCTTTCAAATGCTCACGAGCTGCGAGGAGATGATTCTCACTTCCAGGGGAGTCTCCTGAGCAGTACTTGTGTGACACCCAGTTTTGTAGACAGCAGGTCAGACCATAACCAGCAATTACCAGTTTAAAAATGGGAGGGGAGGGCATTCCAATTTTTTGAGCCCCTTTGTGTAGCACATCATTATTTTCCACTGGGAGAAAGAAGCTACAAAGAATGATCTTGACAATTATGAAATAATCAGACATGACATCAGAAATCAATCTCTAGCACCCCCCAACTAGCAAGAGGAAAATCCGCTGGTTTTAGTTTTCCTTCCTAATACTAACTCTTTGCTTCATTTTAAAATGAACTGGGTTGCAGTTGGCATTTCACTCAGCGTCCCCACGAGGTCTTCAGTCCCATCTCATCCTGCCATCTCTGTAGTCAGGTCATGACATTAGGCTTCCTTGATTTATTTGCCATCTGAATCAAAAATCACACACATAAAAGTTATTCCCAGTGGCTTTTTCATGGAGAGTTTTGAATTCAGACTTTGGTGAACTCTTAATTGGTGAAATAATGTGGTAGTGGATTCTATAGCCATCTTACCCAAGCATCATTTCCTGTACATAGTCGCCTGCCTGTTTAGAGGGTTAGATAAAGCAGTATGGTTGTTGGTTTTTTATGTGTAAATCTCTTTCCCTCTTCCCCTTCACAGGCACCTGCCCTACTCTTTTCAAAGCACTTTATCTCTTAATATACAAAGAAATTTGGACTTTAAAAAAACCTGTCTTTGAAGGAATTGGTCTTTGATGAGAAGACAGATTTTTATTTTACTTTATTCTATTCTCTGTGTGCTTGGAGAGCATACACAGTTTGTCTCATGCTGGGCTAGTGAGGATGGTAGTTGGAAGCAATCATACCATGTGACTATTTTTGTTATATAGAAGACTACGATGTAAATAAGTACAATCGTGTTCTTACATACTGGTTAAAAAATTATATTGCAACTATAAAAGGTTTTAACACAAGGGTTGTGAGTTGCAGGAAATTTCACTGCAAAATTTTGTTTGGTTTTGTTTTCTAATAAAATGGAACCATATGCCTGTGTTGTGTCGTCTGTATACCCTGACAAAGTCACCTGTCCTCAAGCTCCAGAGGTAGCACTGTGGATTTCAAAACATCACTATTTACTGCTGAATTGTGATTATGTCAAAAGCCCAAAGATGATGATAATAACTACCTCATTTCTCTCAGTAAGTCAAGTGCCAGGCACAGCCTCCTCTGGACTGTGCTCTTCTGGGTGAACTGATTGGAAGATTTTGAGCAGCTCTGAACAAGAACGGCTACTGAATTGCGGGGGGGGGGGGGGGTGGTGAAGTGTGGGGAGAATTGAGCGCTGATGGGCATCACCACCTCAGGCAGGTTTATGCCACCAAGCTGGGCTGCACTCTGAGACCCCGGCGGGCTGGTGCAGCCATGTCTTTTTTATATCCACTTGCACATTTCTAAAGGATTTTAAACAGCAGTTCCTTAGGATTAGCAAGGGATTAGTGATGGAAATTTTTAAAATGAGGTTACCAGTGTAGAAAGATGGGACGGGAAGTGACAAAGGCCAGGGCATCCCTATTTGTTGGTATCACCTACTCAAAATGTGCATGCTTCCTGGAATGGCTCAGACCCCTAAATCTGGCCCATCCAAGATCCCTAACCAGTCCTCCTGAGAAGCTGCAGGGACGGACGTGCCAAGTGCAGCTCAGCCTGTGGCAGGAGACTTCCACCCAGCCAGCTCCTGGAGCTGAGGATCACATAGAATCCACTGGCAAAAACTCAAACATGTTCAAATGCCGGGGTCTCCAGGGGCTGCCCTGTGGATAACAAAGCACAGGCCCCTGGAGGTTCTGCCCAGGGAAGTCCATGCTCAGTCTGTAGATAGGAAGGTGTGTGTCTAAGGGTCCACGTAGAAAGGCACTTTGACCTCTGCTCCTGCATTTGCATGGCCCCCACTGTCAGCAGTGATGGAGACACTGTGACAGAACACTGTGACCCAGGATCCAGACACCATCATGCCTGACTCCAATTCCACAGTCTTTCCCTAGATCAGGGTTCCTGTGGGACACGTGCAGGTATGTGTTCAAGATGACAGCAGAGTCCCAAGACAGACTAAGTTGAGATAAGCCTTCCTACAATACCTATTAGCTATTAGAAACTTTCACAAAGACCAATTTCAGATTGTGTAACAGCACTTCCTGAGGCTGATTGGTGATAGAATCTGCTTTTTCATATTTTCCAACACTGAACATTCCTTATTGCATGGAACAGGTTGGTATCCAGACTGGGGGTGGGGCGGGCTGCTGATTGTGGTTTGCCACATGTCTACTTTATACAGACCCTTGCCTCTCTTGTCCCACCTCCTGAGTCTATTAGGGAAAGGTCAGGCATTGTCAGCCTGGAGTGAGTGAGTGCTAGGGACAGGTCCAGGTGCTGCCCAGGGCACACATGGGCCAGGGAGCAGCTGACAGTCACATGTCCAAGTGTCTCTCCTCCCAGGGAAGGAGAGGGCCCGCCCCACTTAGAAACTGTGCTTGGTGGAGTTTGGAGAAGTCACGCAGCAAAGCCATCCTGTGAAAACAGAAAGTGTGAAACTCCCCAGAGTTCTGCCCTGTGACTCTTAGTCTACTTATCTCCCCGTTTGAGGGGACTATGAACTAAATCATGATTCAAAAGGTACCAACATGTTTAGATTTTTTTTCTAGCAATTTCTTTCAAACCAGTGATAGACTTGCTACTCATTCCCTTGTCTTGGTGAAGAACACAGTGCTCCAGGCTGGGGGAGGCTGGGTAGGAGAGAGGGTGCAAGAGGCTGTGATCATTCCTAGCCACAGAAGAGGACGTGCCAGTTCATGAGAAACTCAGGTGATGGACAGGTTTCATATTTATAAGTTGTTTTAAAACAACAGCTCCATCTTTATAAGTGACCAACAGAGATTCTTTTGCCTCTTTTTTGGTCACACTGGCTGGAAGCGAGTCTCCCTAAAGACTTGCTGATTCTTTCTTCTTAGCTGTGAAAAAAATAAGGGGCAGTGAGCCCACCATGCCATCAAAGACCATGGGGCCTCTGCTCACCATGACCAAATCCCCCCTCATGGATTCTATTATAAATCTAGCTATATAGGATGCCACCCCAAGTCCTCAACCAGTGGGACGTATTTACAGGCATCCTAGGAGGTAAAAATTAACCCCCACTCCCTCAGACCCTTCTGTTGTGGAAGTCTATGGGGACATCCGTATGGAAGCATCCAGAAGTTCTGACCATAGTCAGGACCTCAACCTGATCACCCCCTCTCTACCTCCCCACGACATTCCTATCTTTTCTGTTCTGAAGGACATTTCTGAAATAGTCAGGGGAGAACCCAGAGCCAGCTTTCACGGGCAGCTAGCTGCACTTGGTTGCTTTGAGAGGTGTGTACACAACCCAGCTGTCATTGATATTCTAGATCTATTGGGAGCCAGGGTTCCCCAATCTCTAAGGAAAAAAATATACATAATTCAGATCTTGGAAATGGCTTCCATCCCTGTAAAGAAAGTTGAGAGGAGAGAATTGAGCATGTAAGAACACAAGAGGGTTAGTTCGGAGAATAAGGATCACTTCACTCTGGGCCAGGGCCTGATGGTTTTTGCACCAACTAAGCTCCCAGCAAGGCTGATGCAGGGGATCAGGGATGAAGGTATAACGCTAGCACCTAAGCAAATCTAGTTCATGGAACTTCCTCTACAGTAGGGGAAGTTAAAGGTGGCCCATTTGCCCCTTATTAACTTCTGTTTCCCTTTGTTTGAAGCACAGAGGAGGAAGAGAAAAGGAGGACTTTAATTAGGGCAGAGTCAGGCCAGCACTTGGGATCCCTGACCCCACTTCCAGAGTTCTTTGGACAGCACCACATTGCTTCCATAAATGGGTAGGCATCTCCTGTCTGCTCAAAACTCCCAGGAATCGAGATTGGCACAGTGGCGCACTCCTGAAACCCCAGCCTAGGAAGGCTGAGGCAGGAGGATCACAGGTTCAAAACCAGCCTCAGCAATTTGGCCAGGCCTAAGTAACTTAGAGAAACCCTGTCTCAAAATAAAAAATAGAAAGGACTGGGGATTTGGCTCAGCAGTTCTGTACCCCTGGGTTCAATCCCTGGTGCAAGAAAAAAAAAATCTCAAGAATGGAAATGAAAAGTCAAAAGCTGTGGACTACTGACAGGAGGAACAGGATTGTCTAAATGTGAAAAATTCTGAACAAGACCAATTGTAATCTAGAAGAGCAGGATGGTTGCAACCACAATAAAACAGGGACATGCACACGCACACACATATCCTGCCCACAGTTGAGTCCCCAGCGAAGACTGTCTACTTTTAGGTATGCAAGAAAATGCCTTAAGATCCCAACGCGACCACAAACCATTGAATTATATACTTCCAATGTGTGAATTTTATGGTGTATATCTCAATAAAGCTTTTTAAAACAAATAATAATTTTTAAAAAAGAACCAATGGGAGTTGCTGCCTTCTAGACCTACCCTTCAAATATATTGCATCATAATATCGTACTTTCCAAACCGGCTCACAGAGGACAGCCTGCTCATCTTAGAGTTCCCGCTACAGCACCAGACACTTGCATGACCGGAAGTAAAGAAAGAGCAGTCCCTTTCTCACATATTGTAGAGGACTCCATATCCAGAGACACTACACAACTACGGAACACCTGGAAATATCACAAAATATTCTAAAATTCTTTTAAGATGAATATCTAGCTGGTGGGAAAATAAGAGAAATTCCTGGACTTTAAAACAATAAGAAAGGAAAAATGCAAGTCTGTTCCAGGAGAACAAGACCACCAGACATGGGGTCTGACCTGGGTACATTCTGATCCCTGGTGGTCTAGGGGTCCACAAATATTTTTTCTGTAAAGATAAATAAATATTTTAAAGATAACAAATATTTAAGGCTTTGCAGTTCACACAGGAGCTTTGTTACTTACCTTCCTTGTTGTTTTTTAAGAACCATTTAAACATGTGATGCCCATTCTCAGCTTAAAGACCATACACAAGGAGACTGCAGGATGGGTGATGCTCCTGTAAGGAAGAGAAACAGAGCTCAAGGTCAGAGCTGATGCATAAAATGCACCCATAAAAGCTGATGCCCCAAATATTTTCTCTCATACGTGGAAGTTAGAGCAAAATAAGGGGAAAAGAGGGGCAGGCGTTGATCATGAAGATCCAGGGAAGATCAATGGAGGAGAAGGGAATGGAGAGGGAGGGAGAAGGGATGGGAAAGGGGAGGAAATGCAGAAAGAATCTAACAAAATCCTGCTATGTGCGTATATAAATATACCACAGGGAATTCCACCTTAGTGCATGTGTAAAAAGAATAAATAAATAAAGCAGCAAAAGAAAGATCAATAGAATAAAGAAAGGAGAATAGGGGGAGGGAGGTGGGGAGGGCAGTGGGGGAACAGGAGCTGAAATGGAGTAAAATTTCATGGACGTGAAATTTGTTCATAATGATCCCAACTATTATATATAACCAAAATGCTCTAATAAAAAACACACACCCTCCATGGGTAAATTATGTTGTTTCAATGCACCTATCAGAGGGGGTAGCGAGTGTTCACCAGTGCTGCCTTGGTTCTAGATAAAGAGGGGAAAAGACTACGCCTCTCCCACCCCGCTGTGGTCGCCTAACCATTCTCAAGCCTTCTCATGGGTAACCAACATAGCAGAATCCAACTGCCTATGTGGGCTGAACACCAAAGGCACAAATACAGCATAAAGCCATTTCAGAGTCAAGGTCAGACCATGCATTTTGTAGACTTGAATGCATATCCTCCCCGAAAGAATGCTCTTCAAATCCAGGTCTCAGAAAATTCTCACAAGCCATGTTCCAAGGAATGTAATAAATTCGTGATCAAAAAAATTGCAAAATACATAAGAAAACAGGTCTCAGTGAGGAAGACAGTGCAGAAAGACTGGTGATGTGAGCGTATCAGGTGCAGGATATAAAATAATTGTTTTAGAAGCCAGGCACAATAGTCCATGTCTATAATCTCAGCAGCTTGGGAGACTGAGGCAGGAGGATCATGAGCTCAAAGCCAGCCTCAGCAACTTAGTGAGGACCTAAGCAACTTTGCAAGACCCTGTCTCTAATTAAAATATTAAAAAATGGCTGGGGATGTGGCTCGGCGGTTAAGCACTCCTGGATTCAATCCCTGATGCAAATCAATAAATAAGTTCTAATAAATTCAGGAGGTTCTAATGCACCCTAAAGCTTGAAAACCACCCTTTGAGTCAGTTCAGAGCTCAACAGCCAAGCTACCAAAATCAATGTAGAAAAAGAACAGATTAAACTGTTCATTTGGCTTAGCCACTTTGATCTCACAATGATAGATTTGGAAGAGACCAAATTTCATCTATAAAATGTCTTATTGCTTTTATGATTTTTTTAGACTAGTTTACATTTTGGTGAGGAATACATAACCAAACTTATTCTTAGACTTCACCTTTGGGGTCCCACGTGATCTAACCCTGACATGTCTCCAGTTTACCTGTCTGAACACACTGCACTTGACTCAGGCTACATCTGTATCCATTGGTTCAACCGTGAGTACTCAGGACAGGGAGGAGCTCCTCCAACATTATCAAACTAGAGCTGTGGACCTTGGAGTCTTGGTGGGTTCCCCCAAAGCCACCAAGTCCAGACCACATACTCATGGAAAGTCCTGCACCCTGAACACTTGCTCATACTGACTCTGAAGATTAAACTTGGAAATGTCTTTAAAACAAATGCACAGTGCTTTTGATCACTGCTATCACTAGTGACAAGCCCCTGAGTGCTAACGGTGCACCAGTGGCTAGGCACAGTGGCGCACTCCTGAAACCCCAGCCTAGGAAGGCTGAGGCAGGAGGATCACAGGTTCAAAGCCCGCCTCAGCAATTTGGCCAGGCCTAAGTAACTTAGAGAATCCCTGTCTCAAAATAAATAAATAAGGCTTCTTGTTCTTAGGCCCTCCCCATGACTATTTCAGGAAGGTACTATTGCTCACCCCATTGTGCAGATTCTGATGGTGAAGCTCAGAATAACTTGTCAAAGATCACACAGCTGGGAAGCGGTAAAATTGTTCACATGCCCAAGTTTTTCAGGTTCTTAAAAGCTGGTGTGCATATGTGTGTGTGTGTGCGTGTGTGTGTGTAAGTGTGTGAGATTGATTGAAGAGGATGAACTTTATCACTAAGCTACATTCACGGACCTTTGTTACTGCTGTTGTTAAGACAGGGACTCACCAAGTTACCCAGGCTGGCCTTGAACTTGCCATTCTCCACCCTCAGCCCCCCCAAGTAGCTGGGAATGCAGGCCTGTGCCACTGTGTCTGACTTAAAAGCTGCTCTTTACCACCATAATATGTTGCCTTCCGTCTTCTGAGAGCAGAGCTAACAAGTTTTCCTCTTTATCTCTATAAAATAGGAAGAAAGACATTTAATTTAACAAAAAAAAAAAACAAAAAAAAAACACCAAGAGTACCTTTGTTGTGGAGGAATATAACAAACACTACCCCAGCCAGGTGATGGAAGTCAGCACCAGGGACGCCATGTTGGTATTGCATTCTCTTGATGCACTGGTATAAGAACTTTCCTTTACTTTTGTGGACTTCCTTTCCAAGCTCCAGTAATGGCACCCCAGAAGAACCTTGACAAAAACATCAGGCAAGTTGACTTCTATAAAACACAAGAGCAGTACTCCTCAAAACTGTCATGCTCATCAAAATCCAGAGAAGCCCAGGAAGACAGGCTGTTAAATACAACACAGTGGACGGGGTGAAGTCCAGGTACAGAGGACCATGGGGGAAGTTATGAGGATGGTGAAATCTGAACAGAGCCCAGAGTTTAGTTGCCAGTAATGTAATATGTAGTAGGTTCCCTGACTGTGGCAAAGGGTCCTTGGTAATGTCAAATGTTAACAAAAACTGAGTGATGGAATACAAAAATTCTCCATCCTGTCTTCATAGCTTTTCTGCAAATCTATAACTATTCTTAAACGAGATTAAAGGAGATAGTTTTGCCAAATACAAGAACCCATTAGATTACTAGAAATATAGAAGTTGGTTTCTGATGCTATTGTCAACTGCTCTTCCCCAGAAATGTTAGGAATAGGACAGAGAATCCAGTGTTTTGAAAAGTTCAGATGTTCTTCTCCTTGAAGCAGGTTTTTGGTCTAAATTATTCTTGACATCAATCCAATTTGTAAGACTGCGTTTGTGATTTGCAGTAATTGTTATGTGACTGCAATGCAGAGTAGCAGGGAAACGTGCCGAATGAGTTGATCTCCTGTAATTGTATGTCAGAGTTATTCAAAGGTAATAAGTAAGCCTTTCAGCTGGTGCTCAGCTAGCTTAAGCTTAGTACTGGCTGAGTAAACAGCCCCAAGGCACCAATGTTTCAGAACACTTAGCCTTTGGGTGTTATTTGTGTGGTGAGCTATTTCTCCCAGTAGGGGGCGATGTTGATCATCAAATGGAAAAGAGGCCCTGACTCAGAGGTGCGTGAATTCTGTTTTGATGGTTCAGAGGATAACTTTGAGGAAAAGCAAGCATTCCAAAATTTTCTCTCCTAACATGTGTACAGTAGGAAAGGGAAATTAGACAACACCAACCTTCAGTGTTGTTTTTTGGGATATTTCATGAAAGGGGAGGATTTATGAGTCTATACAGCCCTGGGGATATTCTTAGGCCTATGTATTGCTGAAACCATATTGTCCTAAGTGATAAAAAACCAGGTTAAGCCGGGCATGGTGGTGCACGCCTGTAATCCAAGCGACTTGGGAGGCTGAGGCAGGAGGATCGCAAGTTCAAAGCCAGCCTCAGCAACTTAGCTAGGCCCTAAGCAACTCAGTGAGACCCTGTCTCTAAATAAAATACAAAATAGGGCTGGGGATGTGGCTCAGTGGCCGAGTGTCCCTGAGCTCAATCCCTGGTTCCAAAAAAAAAAAAAAAAAAAACAGGTTAAAAAGGACAAAAATAGAAATGCCTTATACCAGACCAGACTTAAGTTCCTGTAAAGTCTTTTTTTTTTTTTTTCCTTTCATTTTGCTGCCCTGGGGATTGGATCCAGGGGTGCTCTACCACTGAGCTACATCCTCCAGCCCTTTTTATTTTTCATTTTGAGACATGGTCTTGCAAAGTTGTCCAGACTGACCTCAAACTTGAGATCCTACTGACTCAGCCTGCAGAGCTGCTGGGATTACAGACATACACCACCACATCCAGCCTGAAAAGAAATGGTGAAACAATGTCCTTGGGCCAGGCTGGTGGCATGCAAGCCTATAATTCTAGCAACTCAGGAGCCTGAGGCAAGAGGGTCACAAGTTCTAGGCCAGCCTGGGAAACTTAGCTAGACCCTATCTCAAAATAAAAAGGACTGGGGATGTAAGTCAGAGGAAAAGCACCTCTGGGTTCAGCCCCCCAGTATGGCCAAAAAAAAGGTACTTGGAGTGGCATCTGTAGACTTCTTGATTGACTACAGACATTTTATTCCACATAACATTTCACAAGATAGTGCATGTATTAAATCCTTTATCTAAATGGACCAACAGGAGCAGCCTCTACACACACACACACACACACACACACACACACAGTGATCCATGTAAAATTATTTAATGATCTGTTAAGACCAGAACCGAATCCTAAACTACTTTGCTGAGTTCTGCATCTGGCCTCTGACATCTCCAAAATTACCGTATGCCCCTTTCCCACCTGTTCCATGGCTTCTAGTTCATTCACATTCTTTAGCGTCTTCTATTCTAACATGCAGAACACTTCTACCACAGGGCCTTTTCACAGTCTCTTTCTTCAGCCTGATGGTTCCATCCTATTCTCCCTTTTCCAATTATGCCTATTTATCCTTTGGAGTTCAGCTCAACAGCTTCCCCGTGGAGAAAACTTCTCTCGTTCCTAACTTAGGCATCCCTGCTAAATGCTTGCATACCACGGTGAACTTGGCCTTCACAGCTCTAATGACAGATGCACTCCATACAAAAAACACAGCACTAAACAATACTCACCATTCAAAATTCACCTATGTACTTGTTAGATTAATATCAGTTCTCCTGCAGGAGAATGGAGTCCACGTGTTTATTCTCTGTGTAGCAAAGGATCTGGTTTACAGCAAATTTTCTTCTTCCTTCCTTCCTTTCTTCCTTCCTTCCTTCTTTCCTTCCTTCCTTCCTTCCTTCCTTCCTTTCCTTTGCCTGCCTCCCTCCCTCTTTTGTTTATTTGTTTGATCTTTCTTTCTTTCTTTCTTTCTTTCTTTCTTCCTTTCTTTCTTTCTCTTGGTACCAGGGATATAGCCCAGGGGAACTTCACCACTGAGCCCCAGCCCCAGCCCTTTTTATATTTTATTTTGAGACAGGGTCCCACTAGGTTGCTTAGGGTCTCACTAAGTTGCTGAGCCTGTCCTTTGAACTTGTGAGCCTCCTGCCTCAGCCTCCTGGGTTGCTGGGATTGCAGGCGTGCACCACCACACCCTGCTAAGGCAGAATATCAATATGTATTCAAGTAATAATCAATTACAGGAATGATCACTTACTGCCCTCTGTTCCAGCCCACTCCTACATCCAAAATGAATAAAACACTTCCACCTGGGAATTAGAATTAATAATATTTAGGTTCTACACTTGGCTCTCTGGGAGAATTGAGGAAAAAAATCATAACAATGTAGAAAATAAAACACTTAGTGTTAGCTGCAGAACATTGAGGGAAAAAACATAGAAAAGAATAAGAGGTAAGGTGACATGATAAATTTTTGTCATTTTTGAGACAGATCATCAGAATGGCAAACTCTCAGGAAATACCTCCCAAGAAGCCTGTGCAAATGGAGAGCAGGTGAGCACGTCTATGGACTCATTGAGATGGGCTGGAAAACTAACTCTGTATTGATTCAAGTGAAGTTGAAAAGTAAGCTCCTGACTCAGCTCAGAGGCCGGGGCCTATAGCAGATGCCAAGGGGAGCAGCCCAGGGTGCAAGAGTCTCTTAAGCTGGCTGCCACAATGATGACATTCCTTTTTCCCAGGTTTTTTTTTCTGTAAAAAGTCTAAATCGTTACATTTTTTATCCGTGGGGGTCTCTTTGGTTTGGCTCCTAAATCCACATGATAATCCTTCTAGAGCTTCCTTGCTATCTGGAGTAATAAAATCTCCCAGGATCATCTTGTACGTTTCCTGCCCCAAACATGGAATCAGTCTGATCTCTAAGAAATAGTATGTCAAGATACAGGCTGAGCATTAACTTGCACATGGCTCCTGGCTTAATTATTCTTTCTAGGCCTCTTCCTTGATACTTATATTTTTAAATTTAATAATAATAATAATTCTTGAGTTTGTGTTGATACTTCCAGTGCAAATTTAGCTCTGCAAAGCTTTATGATTGACCACTTTATTGCATCTGTGTGTATCTCCTTTATTCTATGGTGAGAGCTCAGAATCTCAAGGACACCGAATGACAGAATGAAAATGCTTATTAATTATTCATTTATCCCACACTGCACACACAACAGTCTCAGGAAAAAAAAAAAATACTCAGATTTCAGAATTTACTACTTCCAATGGGAAGAAAACCCAGCCTGCTGACCTCAGTGGAATTGAAGCAGAGAGATAAGAGAGGGCAGTCCCTTTGCCCAGGGTGCGGGGACTCCGTGACATTTACTGTCTTTACAAAGCCCAACCTCTTGGCTGAAATACTGAACCAGGTTTTCAGACTTCTGGTGGAAAATCACTTTTTAAATGGGATAAAGATAAATAAATGAAGACAAAATACATAAAATACATCATAAGAGAATCAAAGACATGAGAGTTTAGGAAGAAATTTCTAACCAAATATCCAGCCTAGGAGATAGGCTGGATATCAAATAACCATGAGGAGAAGCTAGGATCCCAGAAGCATGAAGGCGGCAGAAGCTTCCTTGGCCCTGAGAATAGTTATCCACCCTAAAAAGGTGGGATTTTCATTTTGGTGACCTTCTGGGAGGGGGAGAGACAAAGTAAAGCTCAGAGACCACAATAAAATAGGAGCCTGATAGGAGATTTACCCCATAATAAACTGAACTCTAAGGAGCATGTAGGCCTGACTGCAGTCCAGGTTAAACTCCCCTGGGTCTCCTCTATTCCCCAGGGACCTTCAAGCCTTGACCTAAATTTCTCTTAAACTAGTGGTAACTCCAGCCCCTTGCAGAATCAAATCTGAATCCTTTCTGGAAAAAAAAAAAAAAATCTCATATTAGGCCTCAGATGATTTACCCAAGACGTTTTGCAAATGCTGGACTGAGTCAAAGATAACTATGTATGGAAAGAAAGTAAACGCCATGAGCAATAACCTGCAGATTGCAAACCACCAAACAGCTGCAAAGGAATCAAATGTTTGAATTATATGCATTAAGTATATGTGTTTAGAATTTTTGTTTAGAAGTTAACAGCATCTCAAGGTAAGGACAAGTTAACAACATCTGGAAGTAAAGAGAAACTATAAATGGAATTACACTTTTATAGTTTAAAATTAAAAAGCAGGTTTTTTAAGACTCAAATGGTGCTCAAGTCCCTAGATTTGATCTTCAGCACTGAACAACAGCAACAAAAAAAAAAAAAAAGATTGAGGGAGACTAAAGAATTAGTGAAACTTTTAGACGCAAGAATTAGAATAACCAAACTGAAAACTCAATAGAGTTGAAAACTCAATGAGATGAAAAAAAAGTGAGTAAATTGGAAAATCAGTCAGGGGTGGGGAGGGTTCCCACATTGAAGGACAGAGTAACAAAATTATTGGTGAGACAAAAGAAAAAGTAAGATTTAGAGAATATGCAAGTGCTTAATTGGAGTCTCAGAAAGTAAAGGTGGAAAGAATAAGCAGAGGATGTATATGAAGAAGCAATTAATTCAAGTTCTCAGAACCTAAGGAAAGCACTGTTCCACTGAGTCAAGAGGCCTAATAAATCCAAAGAACAGTGAATGCATAGCACCAAGTGTATTACAAAGGAACAAATCTATACTCCAAATCAATAACCAAATCAATAATCTAAGCTTCTGATTCAAGAACCCAGAAAAAGAACAAAGTGAAAAAAAAAAAAGAAGGAAATAATAAAAGTTAGAGTGGAAATCAATGAAACTGGAAACAAAAAATTAGAGAAAAATTGGGTCTGGGCTTGTGGCTCAGTGATAGAGTGCTTGCCTTGCATGTGTGAGGCACTAGATTCAAGCCTCAGCACCATATAAAAATAAATAAGTGAAATAAAGGTGTTGTGTCCATCTGCAGCTAAAAATTTTTTAATTTGAGAAAATAAGCAAGTCAAAGAGTGGATTCTTTGAAAAGATCAATAAAATTGCAGACCTCTAGCAAGACTGATAAAGAGAAAAAGGAAAAAGATAAATTGCAAGTATTAGGAAAGAAACAGAGGTTATCACTACAGACATCAGGTAATGTATACTACTAATGGGTTAAAGAAGAAAAATCACAAAATGCAGAAAAATCATTTGACAGAATTCAATGACTGCTCATGATTTTAAAAATCTCTAAGAAAAAAAGGAATACAGAGTAGTTCCTCAACTTGCTAAAGCAGATTGACAGAGAAACCACAGCTAGCATTATACTTAATGATGAAAGACTGATGCTTTCATCACAAGACTGGAATGAATGAAGCAGTGTCTGCTCCCACCACACTTACTCAACAGGATGCTTGAAGTTCCAGTCAGTGCAGTAAACCCAGAGATCAGAAAGAAAAAACCACCTTCAAGAGACTTATCTCATAGAAAAAGACATCCACAGACTAAAGGTGAAAGGATGGGGAAAAACGTACCATGCACATGGACTCAGTAAAAAAGCAGGGGTCTCCATCCTCATATCAGATAAAGTGGACTTCAAACCTAAGTTAGTCAGAAGGGGAAAAGAAGGACATTTCATACTGATTCAGAGAACATAAACCAGCAAGACATAACGATTTTAAATATTTACACCCCAAATAATGGAGTACCTATGTACATCAAAGAAACCCTTCACGATTTTAAGAATGAAATAGACCAACACAGAATAATAGTGGGTGACTTTAACACACCGCTTTCACCACTGGATAGATCTTCCAAACAAAAACTGAACAAAGAAACTATAGAACTAAATAATACAATCAGTGATATAGATTTAATGGACATGTATAGAGTATTTCATCCATCACAAGCAAATACACTTTCTTCTCAGCAGCTCATGGCTCCGTCTCCAAAATAGACCATATACTATGCCACAAAGAAGCTATTAACAAATACCAAAAAATAGAGATACTACATTGTATTCTATCAGACCATAATGGAATGCAATTAGAAATCAATGATAAAATAAAAAAAAAAAACGGAAAAAAACCTATTTGCAAATGACATGACTACATAGAAAATCCCATTGAGTCTACTGAAAAAAGCTCACAGACCTAATAAATGAATGTTCACCAAGGTCACAAAATATAAGGTCAACACCTAAAAATCAATTGTATTTCTTCACAGTAGCAATGAATACATGGACACATAAAGTACAATACCACTTGCAATCACTTTTAAAGAAGAAATACTCAAGTGCAAATGACATGACTACATAGAAAATCCCATTGAGTCTACTGAAAAAAGCTCACAGACCTAATAAATGAATGTTCACCAAGGTCACAAAATATAAGATCAACACCTAAAAATCAATTGTATTTCTACACAGTACCAATGAATACATGGACACATAAAGTACAATACCACTTGCAATCACTTTTAAAGAAGAAATACTCAAGTGCAAATATAGCATGACATGCACAAGACATACTTATATGCTGTAGTATAAACTATAAAATGCTGATGAAAGAAATTGAAGGAGAGATAAATAAATAGAGACATACCATGTTCATGGACTGGAGAACTCAACATAGCAAGAATGTCAATTCTCTCCAAATTCACATAAAAGTTTTAAATAATTTCTATCAAAATTACAGCAAGATTTTTTGTAGAATGAAGAGGTTTATCCTAAAATGTACATGGAAAGGCAGAGTAACTAAAATACCTAAAACAATTTACAAAGAGAAAATGCCAAGATACAGAAAAAGAAAAAAGGAAGGAAATTCCACTAATATGTGGAACATTTCAGCACACATTTTTCAGCAACTGAGAAAAAAGTTTCTGTGCCTAAAATTCCTCCATTACAAAATAGCTCATTTGAGTCTTCAAACCCTTAATTTCCAGCCATTTCCTATGAAAATCCATTTGATAAACTGAATTGGAAGAATAGAAGAGTAGATATGAATCTGAAAGCAAGACCCAGTAGGAACAGATAATAGGATGAGGTACAGGTAGCAGATAGTGTGCTGGGACACTGGGTAGGGTTGTACAACAGAGAGAGACAAGGGAGAGAAAAAGAGAACAGCAAATTTTGTAAGTTTTGCCAAAGACACTCAGTAGGAGATGGAAGGAGTATGAAAAAGCTTGGAGGGAATGTAAGCAAACGCATTAAGTTGCATGATTAAGTTATAAATTTACATAACTGCTGTAAGTGTGATCTTGGTAACAACAGTCAACAAGATCATTACCCCTCTACATCTGAGTTCAGATGCATCAATATGAAAAAGCAAATTGCCAGGAAAGAAGTTTCTCAACATGTTGACTTGCTTCTAGAATGGGAGTATAAATCTTATATAATGAAGAGCACCAACACTTTTTACTTATAAAGAAAACATACAACCATATCAAATACTACAGCAAAAAAATATCAGAATAGAGTTGTTTTGGTCAGCTTTTTCACCACTGAGACTAAACGACCTGACCAGAACAATAGTACAGGAGGAAAACTTTATTTGAAGGCTCACAATTTCAGAGGTCTTAGTCCCATAGAAGGCTGGCTCTGTTCCTCAGGGTTTGAGGTGAGGCTGAACATCATGGTAGAAGTAAGCAGTTCACACGATGATCAGGAAGCATAAAGAGAGATCACCACTTGTGAGATACAAATACATAGCCCAAAGCTACATCCCCAATACCCCACTTTTTCCAGTCATACCTCACCTGCCTTCAGTTACCACTCAATGAATTCCATCATGTGATTAGTTCACTTATTGGGTTAAGGCTTTCCTAACCAAAACACTTTTCCTCTGAACCTTCTTGCATTGTCTCACACATGAGCTCTTGGGGGACACCTCATATCCAAGCCATAACAAAAGTATATCTTTTGGGGGGGTTATTAATTTTTTAATTTGTTCTAGTTAGTTATACATGACAGTAGAATGCATTTATGCATTTTGATAAATGCATACAATACATACAATGTCATACAAAAATGGAGCATAATTTCTCATTTTTCTGATTGTCCATGTTGTAGGATCACATCATGCAGTCATATATGTCCATGAAAATGTCTGCTTCACTCTACTATCCCTCCTACCCCCAATGAATGGATAGAGAAAATGTGGTATGTGGTGTGTGTATGTGTGTTGTATGTGTATGTATGTATATATGTGTATATATATATACACATATATAATATATATAATGGAATATTACTCAGTTTTAAAGAAGAATGAAATTATCACATTTGCTAGTAAATGAATGAAGTGGGAGAATATCATGCTAAGCAAAATAAGCCAATCCCCCCAAACCAAAGGCCAATTGTTTTCTCTGATAATCAGATGCTAATTCACAATAACAGGGAGGGGGCTAGGGAAGAATAGAGTTACTTTAGATTAGGTAGTGGGGAGTAAAGGGACAAGAGTATATCTTGAGTGCCCTATCCCACACCATACATAAAACTTCTATTTTTATTATTTCATTTGATTCTCATAACAACCCATGAGGTAGGTTGAGGAGCTGTATTTATTTGTTAGTTTATTTATCTTCTTATGTTTAGCCAGTGTTATTTCAGAAAGGATTTACAGGCACTTAAAGAAATTTGTAAACAACAGCAAGATATCAGAAAAGAAGTAGAAAATACACTAACATGGAATTACAAAAAAGGGAATTGAGAAAACAACCCCATTAATAATAGCATCAAAAAGAGTAAAATAATTAGAAATAAATTTAACTGAGGGAATGAAAGATCTGTACAGCAAAAACTATAAACCACTGATGAAAGAATTGAAGAAGACATAATTTGATGGAAAGATATCCCATGTTCATGGACTGGAAGAATCAATATCATTATTTATCATCATAAAAACTGGAAATAATGACCATCCAACAATAGCAGCTCTGTTACAATACACATACAAAAGAATAATAAGGAACTAGGAACTTTTAAAAATGATATTGATCTATATGTACTGACATGTTTTATCTTTCTCTTCCTTTCTCTCTTTCTCTCCTTTTTTCCCTCTCTCCCTTTTTCTCTTCTTCTCTCCTCCTCTCTATTTCCTTCTTTGTTGCAAATTTCCAGTAGGTTTACTATCAAACCTACTAGTGGTTACCTCTGACAGAAGATATTGTTAGAGATTTTCTTATACTTACAAATTGCTGAATTTTTTACAATTAACTTGCAGACTTTCCTAACCAGCAAATGTATCAAAGGTATTTCCATTTATTTAATTTTTATAAAAAAGTTATGAGTTTATTTATTAAACAAATAATAATTGAGGGTGTGCCTTCTGTCAGACTCTCTCCTGGACAGTGTTGGACAAGATGAATAAAAAGAGCTTAAAATCTGGAATTGCAATATTCTGTGATCTGTGTAGATTTGCACAAGTGCTAATAAATAATGCCTTGTAAATAAAATGTACAAATCTAATCAAAACCCCATGCATTCCTGAGACTGTTCACTAGCTGAGGTCTATACAGACATAATTTGGCATAAATTTGGGTAAGGGGCTGGGAGAGGAGAAGAGAATGATTTGTGTCATTCATTCTGGTGCCCAGGAACCCTGACAGCCACGTCCCTGGCCTTAGAGACAGTGACCACTTCCCAGGCTTCAGTGGAGGTTCTTAGAAGTACAGAGGATGACTTCTGTTGAGTGGAAAACTATCTCTTCTTTCAAAAAGATTTTTTTAAGTGTTTGGAGCGAGGTGTCATAAGGGAACATAAACATTTTTGCAAACTTTATTACTTTCCATAAATTCCACACAATTGACAATGGGGATTTTCTCGTATGTTCGTCAAGACGTAGAGTCATAAACTGTTTACTAGAAGAAGGAAATTGAAGTTTTCCAGAACTTTCTTGCAGAAACTCTTCATCATGAAGGAGCCAGAATAAGACCAGCCATCTTCCCAAGAAATCAGGAGTGCCAACTATACCAAAGAGGTCCCAGCTGGCAGAGGAGGACACCAGCTACCATGCTCATGCAGGCTTGGCTTCGAGTTCGAAAGGCACTGCTCTGGCTTTTAAATCAGATGACCTCTGGTGGTCAGCCTCTCACCTGCACAGGGATGCCTTTCCAACTGTCCACCTCCAGTCTACCCCTCCGTTTTAGAAGGTGGTGCTGCACAGCGGGAACTTTGTTGGACTCCTTGTTTTTCTGGCATCAAGAAGGCCTGCTTTTTTCTAGAAGCTAAATTGCTGCCATGCTGCTAATTACTATAATTTCTTACCCCCAGCTGGCTTTTCAGGGTTCAGAAAATGTGCTGCTTATTGCAAATTCTCCCAGAATTCATCCTGACCTGGTTTACATACTAAGAAACTCACAAATCCTGAAGGGTGCCTAGAGTGTAAGCATGCCAAAAATATCCTTGCAGACAGATGTGCACTTCTTAGCAAAACCCAGTCTTGAATTCTCCGAAGGTGGCCTTGCCTTCGAGGACCAGGGCTTTGCTCAGACGCATGTCGAGATGCTATTCATGATGGGCTCTGAGGGCAGTGGTCCCCGTGCATCCTTCAGAACAACCAGCCAGATCTGGAGTCATCCCAGGCCCCAGGTCTGACCTGAGGGAGCCCAAAGGGGTTCCGGATTGATCCACTGACGCAGCTCATGTTTATTTGATGTTCACTGTGCCCATCTGACTCAGCATGAAAGAAAAATCATCACTTCCTGAAATGTGAACCTTGTGAAGATGGTAAGAGTTGTGAACAAAGACTTCCAGAACATTCTAAACAGAAGGTGAGCTCTGCAGTGGAGATGGTTGTAAGGTGCTAAGACAGGCAAAGGAGAGCGCCAGCCCAGGAAGCCCGGGCTTCCTTAATCGCGTCTGCGGGGTTTGTAATGGCCACAGAAAATAGCACTGTTAACTATACACCAAAATTCATTTAAATATTCCTCTTCAGTTATGCATAGATGATTTCAAATGTTGCCTTTAACAATTTATAAGATAAATTGCTTGCTTGCTGTTTATTTGCATACACCTCTGCCCCACCAGGCATGCCTGAGAACAACAGTTTTATTAACTGATTTGTCCTTATATATTTAAAAATTTGCTAATTAATAGGAAGGAAAAGAGGGAGAGAAAAAGAAGAGAATGAAAGAGAAAGCGATGCAGAAGTTGGCAGCATATACAACAGGTAAAAGCTTAGTATCTACAGACTGTCTAGATTAAATCCCAACTCTGAGACATAGAGCTGTGTGATCTCAGGCAAGTTGGTTAACCTCTCTGGGCCTTTGTTTCTGCATCTTGAAACTAGGAAAACATAGTTTCTACCTCACTGAGTTGAATACGGAATACAGATTAAATATCTGTGGTTTTAGAACAGTATCTGCGTGGAAACATGTACTCCGTAGCATTCATTCCAACTACATACAGATGTCAGGCTTCTGGACTCCAGAATGGTGATGGAAAAAATTTTTGTTGTTCTAAACCACAAAGTTTTTGATAATTTATTATTGCAGTCACGGGAAACGAATATGGAGCAAAAAGGAAAAAAATAATAATAAGGTAAAATAAACAAGTTGACTTACATGAATCTGTGCTTAGATTGTCACGATTTATTCCCAAGTGTATTTTTTTAAGCTCTTGTGAACAGAATTGTTTTCCTGATTTCTATCTCAGCAGATTCATTATTGGAGTATAAGAAAGATATTGATTTTTGTGTGGTGAGCTTGTACTCTGCTGCCTGGCTGGACTTGTTTATCAGCTCTGGAAGTCTTCTGGCCATGAACTGAGGCATCACTTCTGTCCATTTGCAGTCTTGAAAGAAAAAAAGAAATCTGTAATGGCTACAGAAAATAACACTGTTAACTATACACCAAAGTTCATTTAAATATTCCTCTTCAGTTATACCTAGATGATTTCAAATGTCGCCTTTAACAATTAATAATCAAGTGAAATAGCTGCCTACTTCTAGATTCTAAGTGACTCAAGATAAAGCTGACATGTCACAAAAGAGGAAATGGAACAGATTAGCAAGCCCGAGGGAAAACAGTCAGCTGTCAATAAATGCCATTTAAAACAATGACCGAATTTCAGGGACTTTTGCCCATCACAATAACAAGGAACTTCTGATTCATTTTAAATTTTAAATTTTTTAAATGCATTTTTAACCTCCTTTTTTCGGCTTAGCAACTTCTCTTCCTAAACATGACTTCAAATTAAATGAATAAAACAAATGCTGAGAAACTGTGGTAACGCTGGCAGGATCCCACGATGCTGGTGGCCATGTCCTCTGAAGAGAAGTTCAGTAGGATGAAGAGCCTGAAAGCTTTTCAAAGACTTTGACCTTTACTTCAATTTTCCAAATACAAATGTTTTTTGAGGAAGTGAACCTCAGATGAGGAACTAGGATGTTCCTCACAGAATCTTCTTGAAACTTAGACACAAAGAAATTGCTTCAAATAGCCATCAACAAACTGCAGCCAGTGGGGCAGATGTGACCCCTTGCTCAGTTTTGTAAATAAAGTTTTATTGGAACACAGATACGCTGGTTTGCTCACATGTCATCTATGGCCGTTCCCTTACTATGTCAGGACTGAGTAGTTACAAAAGAGATCCGTGGCCCTTGGTCTAGAGTACCTACTACCTGGCTCTCTACAGAAAAATGTGCTGACCCTCGCACTGGTCATCTGTGAGCTTTCTAGAGTATTTTGCAGCCACTGAGAAAAAGGTCATGGGGGAAGTTTGTAAATAAATGGAAAAATGTTTCATGCTATGGAAAATGAGAGAATAGAGACTTACAGGTTCTCTATAGTTGTAGTGATGGGAAGAAAAAACTTCTAAAAAGGAATTAAATGAAAACATTATTTCAGTTGGTATGATTGAACTTTACTTTTCTGCTTTGCTTCAACTTATATTAATGAATGCATTTCCCATGGAAGTGCAAAAATAAATACCAATTTAAAATAGGAATGACAAAATTGCCAGGGCTTCACCCTTTAGGATGAAGCATATGATTCTCCACCATAAGTCTGTGTTTTCATGAAGCTTTTCCATGTGGCCAAGAGCTCCCATTCAGTAGAGATTTTATTTCCATTTAGATGTATAAATGGCAAATGGGATTTTCTTTCTTTGTACCTTCTTCTTATGGAAGGCTACACCCCTCCCTTGTTTCTGGGCCCTGCCCCATTCTAAAAAGAAAAGAAAGGAATCTTTGTCTGCTTGTTTGTTTATTTGTACTGAGGATTGAACCAGGACACTCTACCACTGAGTTGCATCTCTAGCCCTTTTTATTTATTTTTTAAATTTTGAGATAGATTCTTACTACTGTTGCTCAGGGCCTTGCTAAGTTGCTGAGGCTGACCTCAAATTTGCAAACCTCCTGCCTCAGCCTCCTGAGTCACTGGATTACAGGTCTGTGCCACTGTGACCAGCTGGAAAGGAAACTTTGATAAGACAAAGAAAAGAGAGGACTGCTGAATTATGCTGAGATGTGATTGTCACAGCAGCATTGGGTTTGGACCTCAGAGATTCTTTTTCCTTCATTCCTTCATTATCTGCATATGACATGA
Source organism: Glaucomys volans (assembly GCA_020662805.1). Classification (NCBI taxonomy): domain Eukaryota; kingdom Metazoa; phylum Chordata; class Mammalia; order Rodentia; family Sciuridae; genus Glaucomys; species Glaucomys volans. The sequence goes on from JAJEJO010004374.1 coordinate 533,927, forward strand.
AACCACTTCCAAGGAAAATCCAGAAGTAAATAAATGAATGACAACCTCGGCTAGAGAGGAAGAAACAGAAGAAAGAGCTGAGGGCAGACAGAGAAGAGAAAAAGGATGGGAATCAGCAGGATGACTGTCCTTCCTGTTAAGGAGGAATCTAAAGCTACAACACGAGATGAGCAGAGGTCTGGTTTTCATCCTCCTCTGGACATGTGTGTTATGTGAACTTGGTGCAGTAATGAAGTCAAAAATTGCAATAGATTTTCCACGCATCTACATGTTAAGGGCTCAGCTGAAGGATTTATGTTTCATTCAAACCCAGCAAGTAGTAAGAGCAGGGGGAGTTGATGGAAGAGAGAACACAGTTAAACCAAAAAGGTGACGTCAACCAGGATGGCTTTGCTTCTCATAATCACTTCCTATTATTTGCAAGGCCTGGAAAAATTGCAGCAATAAACCTTCTGAACTGTTTGGGGAAAAGCAATTGTTGCTTCCCAGCATCCCCTCACTCTTTGGAGGATAAAGGGCAAGGGCTGCTGATTCTGTTCCAATTAGGCACAACTCACTCCAAATCACCCTGCATGTGCAAGGACTCATTAAGACCGAGTGAGCTGTGGGGCTGGCCACACAGAAGAGGAGTGAGCAGGAGAGAATGACAGCAGCACAGCCATCTTTGACCAATTTGGCCTCAGTTAATCACATCGCATTTCTCAGTCCTATGAACAAACTAAATCTAATTCCCTTTTTTTTTTTTTTAACCTACAGTTATGGCCAAGAGCATAGTCAGATTTCTCCGCATCTTTATTTCTTCATGAAACTTTTCCCAATCTACAAAGCATGGCCTCAAATGGGAGCCTGGCCTAATGGGACTCATCATTCATTCATTCAGTCCATTCATTCAACACATATTTATTGAGCACCTGCTATGTGTCAGGTACTGCTCAAGGCTTTGGGGATATGGCAGAGAAGAAAGCAGATGAAGATTCTTACCCTGGCTGGGATTAGACTCAAGCAGAGAGGAGAGAGACACTATAGTAAATTAAAAGTGTGTAGGAAAGTAGTAGATTACATAGGAAAAAAGAACCTGAGAGGTTAATGGTAACAGGGAAGTGGGTGTATGAGGGATCTATGTGCATTATTAAATAGAAGGGTCTAGCCTCAGAGTAGGTGAGCAAAGACCTGGAGAAGGGGCTGGAGTAGAAAAGCAGTAGCCTTCCTGCTCAGGACAAATACCTTTTCAGATATTTCTACCAGGACTTCCATGACAAAGCAATGGAGTTGTAATAAAGTCTGGTTTTTCTTCTCCAAAACTAACAGAGAAACCATTTCAAGCCCAAAAGGAAAACACTTCCAACAAGGCTATATGCCCGAGAATAGGGATTTCCTTTTCTTCCCCCTTGGGTCTTTGGGGTCTAGCCCATAGAGAGTGCTCAATTTATCTTTGTTGAATAAATGATTAAGTGATTGCCTGATATGTATATATAAAGCACAGTTCAAGAGAGGACAATGGCCAGAAAACATGGGAGCAATACCCTAGGTAGGATGAGCTGACCTTGCCACTCTGCTCTGTGGGAGATCACAGCACCTAGAAGAGTATACTGCTGGCAATGAGAGGCAGGAAGGGAGAAAATTTTTGTTCGTGGCAGAACCTGTTCTACCTCAGGGGTGTCAGTGTCTAGGATGGTGCCAGTGATCTATGCCTCCCAATCTTCAGACCTTTCTGCAAGCCTTGCCCTTGAGTATAAGGTGGACCTAGAGTCTCACCTCTAACAGATAGAATCTCACAAAAGTGAAGAGGTCATTTCTAAGAACAGACTACAAAAAGACTTGCCCCCTCTCTCTCACTCTCACTCTTGCCCTGTAGGAACATGGCACCATGTTATGAGTGGCCTGTGGAGAGGTCCACATGGCTGCCATGTTGTTTGTGGCCCATGGAGAGGTCCACATGGTTAGGAAGTAATGTGTCTGGACAAATGTGTCCCTGTGATGAGTACAAAGGAAACCTGCATAAACCATGGTAACTGCCCTCAGGAAATTCCAAATAGTAGAGTATATGTAAATTAAGTAAATAATAAATAGACCTTGACATACAGTAAATTAGATACAACAATAAAGACATTCACTAGGTATGTGCTAACACAAAGTTGTGGATGATGACCCCCATCGATCATCAGATTTGAGAAATTCTCAAGAAGAGATCATTGAGAGGTGGATTGAAATTTACCAGACTATCAGATCATAGAAAGGATGAGTAGAAGAGCAAAAACTCAGGCAAGGAGGATATGGTGCCATGCAATAGCATCAAGATTGGAAACCTTTTTTCTGCAAGTCTGTTACAGAAAACTCTAACTCAGTATGGCGCATACAAAGAACAAGGGAGACCGGAAGTAAGCACACTGAGTCTCAGATTTAGCTCTTCTGGCCAAAGTGCTGTGCTTTTCTCCACAATGTCACACTGTCTTTTCTACTATTTCTCAACAATTTCCTGATTTCCCTTCTTCCTCGATGACAAGTGATGATTGTATTGGTCAGAGTTCTCCAGAGAAAAAGAAACAAATATACAATATATGAGGAGGCTTTTTTTTTTTTTTTTTTTTGCGGTGCTAGGGATTTGAACCCAGGCTTGTGCTTCCGATGCAAGCATTCTATCTGCTGAGCTATATCCCCAGCCCAAGGAGATGTTTTAATGGGAATTGACTTTCATGATTATGGTGGCTGAGAAGTCCTACAACATGCCGTCTACAATCTGGTGACCCAGGAAAACTGAGGTATAAGTCAGTCCACGTTCAAAGGTCTGAGAACCAGGAGGGCTATTGTTAAGTCCCAGAGTCCAAAGGCCCAGGGACCAGGAGCTCTGATGCCCACAGGCAGGTGAGATGGATGCTCCAATCAAGATAAAGACTTGGCTCTTCCTCCACCATGTGGTTCTGTTTGGGTCTTCAGTGAGGTTCGTGACACCCACCTACACTGGTAAGGGCCATCTTCTTTATTCAGTCTGCTCATTTGATTCCAGGCTTCTCTGGAAACATCCTCACACACACCTAGGTGTTAGGTGTTAAATGTGTTACTAGCTCTTTGGGTATCCTTTAGCTCAGTCAAATTGACACATAATATTAACCCTGACGATGATCATTTTAGATCATTGGAGAACAAATCCAAAACCAGAGAGGATTTCAAGCCAAACTGCAAGTAATTAAGGTGTGAATTGATGTTTCAAAGTAGGATTTAAAAGGTGGTGGATTTAAAAGGAGAGAGAGAGAGAGAAGGAGGAGGACGAGGAGGAGGAGGAAGGGAAAGATCATGGGGAAGATACATAATTTAAAGGAAGAGCAGGATCAAAGAAAAGACATTTATGGCATTTGGAGGAAATTTGATAATGTTTGTAGGAAGTTGAAAGGAACAAAGTCAGAAGAAGAGATGTGTACATAACATATATAATTGGAGGAAAGATAAGTTAAAGGACTTTCAATATTTTAAGAAATAGATTCTTTAAAATGATGGATCAATATACCTCTAATATCATATATTAAGAAGAATAATTTACCTCTGCAGTACTCTTTCCCCAAATCTACAACCCTTTTCTACTAGTTTTTGGAAATTTTCTCTAATTAACAAAGGAACATTCTACAAAACACCTGACTGGTATCTGGTCAAGATTGGTCTTTGAGAAACTTTCATGGACCAGAAGAGACTAAGGACACATGATGATGAAATACAGTGTTTATCCTCAATGAGATCCTGGAACAGAAAAGGGCATTAGTGAAAATTTAGTAAAATTTGAATCAAGTCTGAAGTTTAATCATATGAACATGCCAATGTGGATTTCTTAGTACTGGAAATGATAACCTCAAGGGAGACTGATTCTGTGCATATAGGAACTTGCCACATTATCTTTCCAACTTTCATGTAAATCTAAATATAGTCCAAGATTTGGAAAAAAAAAAAACCCTTTACTTTAAAAATGATAGGTCAAATAGTAATACCTGGATTATGGCATATAGGATTTCTCAATTGGTTTAGACATTGGTAAATTAACTTCCCCAATTCTGCTTTTTGGATGTATCCTTCAATAAAGGGACAATTCATTGAGAAGTTTCTAAGAAAGTCCTAATTGAAATGTTACATCAAATCAGATGTGGCCCAGGGGAATGAATATAAGGCACTCGGAGGAACAACAGATAAAGAGCTAGTGAAAGAAAATAAGGAAGTATTGAGAGACCAGATGACAAGTGATGTCGGCAGGTTCTAGGCAAGTGGGAGGCAGAGCTGGTGTTTAAGTATCTTCTCCTGGTCCCCAGTCTGTGACCTAAATAAAGAAATATTCCAGATGAGTGATACATGGATAGATAGATAGGAAAGAGAAAAACAGACTGAGAGAGCTTACTATCTGCAGACCCTCATTAAATTAACTTATAAAGCTAACAAAATCATGTAAATTGGGAAAGGAGTGATCCAAATTAAAATATTCAACAGTGGTTGATTTGACTTATTCCAGAATAAGGTGAAGATTTTGATTAACTTTAGATTACGTTAAGGCAGTTCTGTTGATTAACTCTGGATTAGGTTAAGGCAATTCTGCTCATTAAGTTAATTTTATACAAGAAAATCTCCATGTAACCCATGACATTTAAACTTAGGTTTCAGAAGGAATTAGACCCAAACATGAGCTCCTCATTTTTCTCTGTTCCTCCCTTTTAATTCTCTGCATCTCCTAGTCCTAGAGAATTCACAGGGGCATGGGAGCTTCTTGCTGATATGAGGATCATAACTATAAAAACAAAGAAATAAGCAACCCTAGGTAATAAATGTAGAAGCAAGATCCAGCAGAAATAAGACAAGTTGTCCTCTTGGGTGACTACAAAGTCCCAAGGAAGAAGTTTCTCAACACACCTGTTATGGTTTGGATGTGAGGCGTCCCCCAAAAACTCATGTGAGACCACACAAGGTTTAGAGGAGAAATGATTGGGTTATGAGAGCCTTAACCCAATCAATGAATTAATCCTCTGCTGGGATTAACTGAGTGGTAACTGAAGGCTGGTAGGGTGTGGCTGAAGGAGGTGGGTCCCTGGGGAGGAGCCTTTGGGGTATATACATTATGCCTGGTGAGTGCAGTCTCTCTTGGTCCGCTGCCTGACCATCATGTGAGCCACTTCCCTCCACCATACTCTTCGCCATGATGTTCTGCCTCACCCCAAGCCCCAAGGAATGGAGCCTGCTGTCCATGGACTAAAACCCCTAAAACTGTGAGCCCCCAAATAAAATTTCCTCCTCTAATTGATCTTGCCAGGGTTTTTAGTCACAGCAGTGAAAAAGCTGACTGAAACAACACCCTTCGCTCCACCCTGTGAACTACGGCTAATGCTCCAATACACCACGCTTGTCCATGAGCCCTGACTTTGTCAGTGCTGTCCCCTCTGTAGAATGACCTTACACATGCTACTCATTCCTCGCAGCCCAGCTCAGGCATCATCCCCAAGAGGATTCTGTAACTCCTAGAGGGGATTAATGCCCCCTTCTTTAATACTTCCATAGTACCTAATTTATATCTCCTTACATCACTAACCCTTTTCTAGAGATCATTGTTTTCAACCTATTTCCAAGACATTGTGAGCTCCTGAAGGACGAAGTACCTGGCACCTAATTGGTATTGAAAAAATCCAAATCGATAGGTAGGTAGATAAATGGTGGGTGATCCCTCTTCCTTGGGCGTACTTCTATATTATTTCCTATCCTCTTCCATCTGGAAGTGAATATGTGACTGAGTTCTCACCAACACAACGTGAGCAAAAATAATGCATGCCACTTCCCAAACAGTCCCCTAAAGTGCCCCACACAATTCTCCACATCATTTTCTCTCCCTGTGGGCCAGCCAAATAAAGAAAACCCAATGGGAGACCTAAGGAGCCATGGCATAGAAGCCAAGTAGAAGCTGGGGTGCCTGGAGCAGAGATGCCTTGTCCTACATCAACAATAACACTAACAAAAAATAAAATTTTTAAATGTAAATCCAACAAATTTGGGGAGCAATCAGCTTAGTCTGACTATCCACAAAAGAATCTAAGAAAGAGTACAGTGATTGACTTTCTGGGAGCTCTGTGGCCCATGCCTGTGTCTTGCAAATTCTTGCTATTGATATGACCTTGATTCAAACAAACAAGCAAATTAACAAATAAAACCTTGGAAGGTGAAGGTGATTCCCAGCCTTTGGGAAGCTGCCCCTGGAACACTGAAATTCTCATTGAGTCAGACCACTGATGATGGCGACCTGGGGAGAAAGTGGTTGGCAAGAGGAGCTGGCTCCACAAGAGAATTCCTGTGACTCCTCACCTTTGCAGAAGCCATCACACATGCACAGTGACTGGTCTAAGATGAGCACACCTGAGCAGCCGTAGACAATCAGACCCTCACTCCAGGTGGCTCTCACTGTCTTCCAGGATTGGGAACCATCCAGATTTTGCAACCTTGTGTAGCAAACTTCTTACTTGTTACAGATTGAATTGTGCCCCCCCAAATTCATGACGGAGCCCCCAATACTTCAGAATATGACGTTATTTGAAGATAGGATCTTTGTAGAAGTGAGGTCTTTAGAATAGGCCCTCAAACAATATGACCCATGTCCCTATGTGTAGGGGAAACTTGGACACAGACATGCACAGAATGAAGACCAGGAAGTGACACAGGGAGCAGACAGCTGTCTATAATCCAAGGATGGAGACCTGGAACAGAGTCTCCCTCCCGACCCCCAGAAGGCACCAACTCCCGACATATGCTATTCTTGAATTTCCAGCATCCGAATCTGGGAGGCAATGAACTCTTGTTGCCTAAGCTGCCCTGGGTGCAGGACTTGTAATGGCAGCCTAGGAAAGAAGACGCCACCTGTCTGAGATCAGAGGAAGACAGAGGTGAGAACCAGACAAAGACAGAGCCTGGTCTGTCTGTTCCTCGGGGTCTACCCAGGACCCTTCAGGAGTCTGAACTGGTCAGTGCCTTTCCCCGAAGCCATTTCAAGTTGGCTTTCTGCCAATTACTGTGAAAGATCCTGAGTGATGGCAGTGTAAGTGCTCCACCCCCCACCCCTGCCTAGGATAATATCCCGTAAGGCCACCCCTTCTCCCTCACAATTGCTGTCCAGTGTGTATTTCCTTTTTGGAAGACAGTAATTAAAGTTGCTCTTGCAGAGGGATAGCATGACTTGGTTATAACCTGGAGTGTGACCACACCATCTCGGGAAGCACTTATCTATCAGGCACTCTTACATGGAGAGGGCTAGGGGTGTGAGAAAGGGAATGTAAAAGAGAATATCAATCAGGGAGAACTCAAAATAGCCATAAGGAGAATACCATGAAGAGATACCTCGATGCAACAAAGGGAGAACTGTGTTTATAGTCGAAGACCTCCATTTCCTTGAGTGAATCACTGAAGTATCATGTACAAAGACCCTGGGATTTGTAACAGTGGTTCCCGAGTTCATCTTCAACTCTGGCACTATCTATGTACTCTTGATGGAAGAAACAAGCAACTGAACATCAGCTTCTTTGTCTATGACATGACACTAAAGATCCTGTTAGGAGCTTTGGTATCTGCATCAGTGGTAATGTGTTACAGTAACTAGCTGCTGGCACATAGTAGGTGCTCAATAAATGGCAATGAAAAGTCACTTTTGTTCTCATTTATCTTATTATTTATTCCTAGGTTTCTCAGTTTTACACTTTTGAACTCTGGATAATCGTCCTTTCTGATTATAGGATTCTTCCAGAGATCAAAAAGAATGTGTGACTTGAAAGTGATTTTCAAATGTAGACATCAGATGTAAAGATATTATTAACAGAAGGCAAGTGATTGGAAAGTTCAGAAGACCTCCTTTTCCTGCAACTGAATATGGCTCTCCAATAGCTTTGTGTGATGGACCACTCACTCTGAAGCAAGTGGGTAGCAGCTCCAGTGTGGTGACAAGTTGTGTCCCCTCCATGTGTCCAAAGCCATGGGGTGAACCCCTACAAGGTCCAGACCTCCAGTTCCCTGCAAGATTAGGAGAACCAGACAAATGAAAGGTGCTCTGCACATGGAGCTAGATTAGGAGAACCAGACAAATGAAAGGTGCTCCAAAGAGCGAACAATGTGCAGTTTTCAAACATTGTCCCTGTAAGCACAAAAGGACGGGAAGCAGACCTCAACGGATTCAGAGAATCCTTTATTCCTTCGTGGACTCAGGGGCCGTGGGGGCCCATTTTCCAGATGGGGAAAATGGCCACCAGTTACAGAGGCAATGATGTAATCATTGGAAGCCCTGTTTGTGCAGCTTTGACCATCAGGGGCTAGTCGTACAGGTTAAAACTTTGAAAGGGTGGTTGTAAAAAGGTTGAAACTCATTGTTCTTTCTCTGGGATCCATTGTTTCCCAGAGTTTCAATACTTGCTGTGCCTCCATTTAGGGCTAATTTGTGATGGGGGAAGGTCAACGTTTAGGGCTCATACTGGGAAACAGTGCAGTGCACTGGGAGAGGTTTAATGTTTGGCCAATTTCCTCTCCCTCCTCACCAGCCACACCGTCCCTCCATTTTTCTTGGGGAGCTGTCTTTAGGAATATTATTTTCCAAAATGCTTAAGTCCCTATTTTATATGTTAGAAACCAAAACCAGCATCTGTGATGCTGAAATCCAGTGGGTAGAAAAATTGTACCTGACCTTGCTCAGCTAAGGTACTAAATGATATTCTATTATCACCCAAATGGTAGGAAATTCTCCTGATGGGCCTTGCACCTTGCTGTTGGTCTGAAAAGAGTTTTCATATGTTACTGAACTGACATCATTCATCTGAAAAGAGCAAAGGAGAAGTTAACCTGCCCAAGTCTAGCAGGTGACCAGGTGCCATGGTTTCAAAGATTTGTCCCACATCAATTGGATCAGCATTTTACCTAGAGTCAAATGTAACTCCAGTAGGTTCTTTAAGCAATATATTTTATTTTATTCATGCAAAATCATATTCCATGGGATTCCATATTCTGTAAGAAAAACGATAGTTGTTTTAATGCCTAAACAGGGCAAGTGAAATTGTGTGGTTGTTCTAAACATTTTCAAAACATCTAATTAAATTCAGCAGTAAATGGGAAAAGAAATCAGAAAATGCAGAGTTTGAGGGGCAACCAAGAAAGAGGGATGGGCCATGCCCACTTTGCTCCAGAGAGTCTTAATGGAGGATGGCCTGAAGAGCTTCAGGCACCTTGTTGTTCGAGGCCCCTCTTCCTGGGCTTGCCGGCACTATCTCTTGCTTTCAGATGAGCAGAACAGGGAGAAAAGAAGACAGCCAATTTGTGGATAGAGAAAGTGCCCTGAGAGCCACACCCAGCATTGCATCCAAACTTCAGTCTGAGAAACAGACACCAAAATTACATCCTCAGACTTCTCAGTATCTTTCTTCTTTTGTCAGCTGCATTTTGGTCTATTTTCTCAATTGTATCAAAGAGAGAAGAAAGTTACCATATTTTTTCCACCTCAACACATTGGTTGACAAAGTCTGGAGAAGAACAAAGTTTAGAAATGATTACAAATGACGTGTACTGGTAGGACAGTATCCCTTGACATAGCTGAGAGGATGCAGGTTTAAAGCCTAGACTTGGGCAGCAAGTGTCTCATTAGCAGCTCTCCCTGAAGAAGATACTCGAGTCTTGGTTTTCTTATCCATAAATTGAAGGCAATGCTTTCTCGTGAGAAGAAAATACATAAAGGTGTTAGGTCCATGTGCTGTGAGCTTAAGAGTATTACAGCAATGCAGTTATTAGTAATAGCAAGAAAGGTTGCTCTTCAATGATTGACAATGATCCCTAAGAGGTCCAGGTGGTAGTAGATGCAAAGATAATATACACCCAGCTGATCTTCAGGTATGAAGCCATCCTTCCTAATAAGTTCAAAAAAATGGAAAAGAAAAAAAGAAAGAGAAAAGAACCAAAGCAGAATTGAAAATATGAACCTCATCTTTTGGGGGAGCAGGGGAGTGGAACCCAGGGGTGCTTTAAAACTGAGCTATATCCTTAGTCATTTTAGTTTTATTATGAGACAGGGTATCTCTAAGTTGCTGAGGATCTCACTAATTGTTGAGACTGTTCTTGAACTTGTAAACCTCTTGCCTCAGCTCCCAAGTCGCCACCATGCCCAACTTGAATTTGTCTTTTAATAACTTCATTTTTGACAGAAGACTTGGGAGAAAAACAAGGTGAACCTTTGCAGCCTCTTCTTGGAAGAAAAAAATTCACCCTGGCATGTAGAAGCTTTGTTGATCCCTAACAGGACAGTGTCAAATGAAATCTGCAAGCCTACAAATTCATTTGGGAAAAGAACAGCAAGTAGTCTCTCTAGCGATGTCACAGCTTGGATTTGGCCTAAGCCGAAGGGTGTTTGGAGCACCTCTTTTTGGTGATTCAATATAACACATTTATCTGCTTCACTCCCACCCACTTGGACAGAGACTTCTGCTCTCCCTGGAGTTTTCTTGGGATATAGAGAGAACTTCCTGAGCATTGAATGCCTCTCCCGGACTTGTGTTCTTTCCTTTTGTTCTGCTCTGACTCTTTTCCACAATTCTGCTGGCAAAATCAAAATGAACCTCTCTTCTACCACTGGAGCTGGTCAGCAAAGCCTTGTTGAGTCAACGCAGATCTGCTTTAAAGCACCATACCAAAGTAAAGAGTGTGTCCTTCCCTGCCACCCTCTGTCACCTTGATCCCTGAGAAGACTGGCCTGGGTTTGCAATGCCCAATAGTCACCTCTGTGTGAAAACCATTCTTCATTTCTGCTTGTCTTCCCTCGCACCCAAGACCCAAGGACAAGTTTATGGAACTGAACCTTCAGACAAACCAAACATTGTCATCAAAACTTCTCATTCCTTTGCTTCTATCCTAACTGCATTCTCACACTGGCCACTTGTAGCAAGGTTATTTCCACCATTACTCCACAATCAGTTCACTTTGATGAAGTGGTGTGTTTCTTTATGACACTTGCAATATAGGAGCGTTGCTAAATCTTTAGGCACTCAGTCACCAGCTAACATCCCACATATGATATGCTCAGACAGCAGCCTGATGGCCGAGGTGGAATTACTTCAGGCAGTGGAAGTTGCAGAGAGTGCTATCCTGGCACAAGTCACTGTACGCTCTAGCAAAATGGTGACACTCCCACCACATGTGTAAATTTCCTTTGTTTACAGAATTTTCTTCTGTATGTTCTTCTCTTGGTGCTGCCACCCGCACCATGTCCATGGGCAGGATGTGATATCCCAAATGGTTCTCCGAACACAGAACTGATTCCAATTCCATGTCTTTCCCCAAATAAAAAAAGAGCTATTCAATGCTGCAAAACAAAATGTCCAAGCCAATCAAATACCCCTAGCATGAGAAGAATGTTCTGAATGAGGTAAGGCAGGTCCTTTTGTGAAAAAGCTTTAGAGCATACATTTCATCATGACCAAAAGATAAGAGTAGGGAAAAGTAGGCATTAGGGAAAAGGTACATATGGGGACATATCCCACTGGACTTATAACCCAATCCATCTACCCAGATACCTAAAGGACACTCACTGCAAGCATGTGTGATGTAGCTGCTCCCACCAGCCACTGGATATTTGCAGAGTGCTTACCATCATTTTCCCATGTTGCCCATCTTCAGCAGGGAAGCCATGGGAATCACCTGTTGCCTGGCTCATTGCTGGGTCTGCTGCCTTCCACAAGAGCTAGCTGCCATCCCATCTAACACCAAGAGGGAAAAGACGCTCCAAGGATTCACTTGGTTCCCACTCTCATCTGACAGCTCATGCCCCTTGTAGCATAAAAGTGCTCAGCATCATTCAGCAGCAGTGATTGGAGGAGCTCTAGCAATGGCGTGGACTCAGGTTTGCCTTGGTTGGATTTGGTGATGTCTTCCAGCATGCACCAACCTTCAGGAAGCCCCATGCTCTCCTCTAGGGATATTACCGCCATCAGTAGAGATGATGCTCTCTAAGCTGATGAACTTGTGATTCTTTGAGATAAAGGAGTTTGCCCAAGGTTAAGTGGTCCAAAGTGGTGAAGGTCAAGTTTGCAAACTTATCCTGATACTCAGTGATATGTACATTTTTTCCCACCATGAAGATCCAGCATTATGTACCACACTGTTCCCCAAAGTAGGTCTTTCTCTCTAAAGAACAGGCTGTGCCAATGAGACCAGACAAGAGCACAGCAATCACTGCTGTTCGTATGCACTTCACTGCACTTATGCATCTTCTCAGTTATTTCAGATAGAGGGTCTAGCATGAGAAAAAAATACAGAGATTCCACTCTGTAAGGCACTTTGGAGAAATGCCTGAGAGGCAAAGGGTCAGACTGTGGGGTGCATAATAAATAAGAGTAGGAGAGAAGATGGTATAGAATGAGGCAGAGCCAGACGATTATTGAACCTATTGCCAAAGCATTTACACAGTCTCCTAATGGTCATGGAAAGCCATAAAATATTTTTAAAGGGAAATAAAGAGCACAGATGTGTATTTCAGAAAGTAGCCCAGTATAACATGATACCTCCAGAGATTTTTTTTTTTAACCAGTGGCAATTTCATCTATGTGGCATATGACAAAATTTCCTTCCTTTTTAGGACAGAATGTGCTAAATTCTGTTAAAATATTTTAAGTGATTAAATAATAAGCCTAACTATTTAATACTCACAGATGAAATGAAAAAGAAGTCCTGCCATCCTGGCTTATTCTTCACTGAGAATGCAGAAGAAAGAACAGATCAACAGATCAGATGACAACCTGGATCTGAGGCACATTCTGCTGGAGCTAGCTGCAGGACATGCAGGTGGAGAGGGTTACAAGGCCCCCATATTGTCCCAGGGACATGGACCCTGCAATAATCCCGCTCCAGCTTTGTGAATGACAACAGCAACCAATGGAGGCAGAGCAATGAGGGAAAGGGACTTAGTAGCCACTAATCTATAGACATGGAGTACCTGCTCAACCCAGATTGCTCACCGTGGATCATTACACCTGAGCACTCTGCTCTGGGCATCTACCTTAGCTTTTAACCTAACGAATAGAGACACCATTTATTGAATGATTAATATGTTTTCTATAAATGAGCTCAATGGATCTTTATACAACTCTGACTATTTCATAGTCCTATTTACAGTTCAAAAAAGAGGACATAAATGGATTTAGAATTTTGTCCCTGACCAAAAGTTAACAGATGCTGGAGCAAGGAATTCATATGATGAACCCAAAGACACACTTTCAACCCAATTCTTTTATTATTAAGAATTCTTATTTTAATAAGAATCATTTTGTTAAATTCTTCTTAAACTCCTATCTACATTTTAATTGACAAATATTATATATATTTATTGTATCCAATATGGTGGTTTGAAACATACCATGTATACATTGAATGGATCAATTGAGCCAAGTAACATATTACCTCACCTAGGTATCATTTTTGTGCAGTGACAACACTTAAAATTCCTGACTTAGCTATTTTTAAAACCTGATAAATTGTTATTGACATAGTTACCCTGTTGCACAATAGATCTCTTGAACTTATTCCTCCTGTCTAAATGAAAGGTATATCCTTTAACCAATATCTCCCCAAAGTCCCATTCCCTCACAGAATTCTCTCATCTACTAGTAAAATGTTTTAATTTTGTTTTTGTTTTGTTTTTCCCTTTGGTATCAGGGATTGAACCCACGGGTGCTTAACTACTGAGCCACATCCCATCTGAAACCATTTTTATTTTTTAATTTGAGACAGAACCTCTCTAAATTGCTGAGCCTGACTTTGAACTTGTGATCCTCCTGCCTCAGCTTCCTGAACCGCTAGGATTACAGGCAAGTACCACCAAGCCCAGCTCATGCAATTGTTTTAGATTCCACATAATTGAAATCTCGTGGCATTTGTCTTTCTGTTCCTGGCTCATTTCACTATGTCCAAGTTTATCCATGCTGTTGCAAGTGGCAGGATTTTTCATTTTTCTTTTTTAGGACTGAATGTGCTGTTCTTTAAAAATATTTTTATAAAATAAACAATAAGCTCTATTGTTTAATAAATAATAATTTAAGTATCATTAAATAACTGTTTTTAGTTAAAGAATGATTAATATCTGTCAGGTTCGATACAATTATTTTACCTACACGAACTCCTCTCATATTTACAAAAGCACTGTTAGGTAATCGCTATTTCCATTTCCAAAGTGAGGAAATTGAATCATCAAGCAGTTCTCCCTAAGTCACTGTTAGGGCTAAATTATGTCCCTGTCCACTCCCAAACACACACACACATCCCTGAATTCCCATGTTGAAGTCCCAACCCCAGAACCTCAGAGGGTGACCTTTTTGGAAAACAAGTGACTTGCAAGGTAAGTGATCACAGATGAATTAAAGTGAGGTCACTAATCCAATGTGACTTGTCCTTACAAAAAGAGGAAATTTGGACACATACAGATACAGAGGGAAAACCACAAGAAGACACGCAGCGAAGACACCTCAAGCCAAGGAGAGAGGCCTTAGGAGAAACCATTCTGCTCCACCTGGGGAGACTCTTTTTTGGGGGGGTGCTGGGGATTGAACCCAGGGTCTTGTGCTTGACAGGCAAGCACTCTACCAACTGAGCTATACCCCCAGCCCTGCTCCACCTGGATCTCAGACTTCCAGCCTTTGGGACTGTGAGAAATTATCTCTCCCAGAAGTGGCCTAGATGGCAGGACCTTAAGGCATCCCGAGCAGACTAGGACAGTCACGTGGATAGCAGGAAGATAACGCCTGGGGAGGTGAGGCATGTGTGATTAGAGTAACCGCTGTGACAGTTTTGTGGGAGGAAAATAAATCTTAGCCAGAAGCTCCAGCACAAGCCTCACATGGCCCAAGAGGCCGCTGAGCAGGGCCTTGGAGAAGTGGCAGATGTCTCCTCTGAAATGAGAAGGAGAGAAAGGGACAGTGGGGGGAAGAGGCCCAAGTGCTACCTGTCAGAGCCCCAGTGGAAGAGAGCCTGGCTCCACAGGCACAGCGAATTGTCTGCTCATTCTGTGGCTCTGGCTGGGTGCCCAGAGGAGGGGCAGGGGTCTGTCCGGGACAGCAGCCAGCTCACTAGGA
Organism: Glaucomys volans; assembly: GCA_020662805.1. Classification (NCBI taxonomy): domain Eukaryota; kingdom Metazoa; phylum Chordata; class Mammalia; order Rodentia; family Sciuridae; genus Glaucomys; species Glaucomys volans. Next base: position 549,019 of record JAJEJO010004374.1, read on the forward strand.
GCCCGTCAGCTGGGGCTGTGCTGCAGGAAGCTCTGAGGGCCCTGGGCAGCTGGCTCCAGAGAGGCAGTCTCCAGGGACTTGCCTTCTGTTGTCACAGGGAAGTTCCCATCTGTCCACCATCCCCAGAAGACACACAGCAGGACCTGCATGGCGCCTCTCCTTTTTGACCTTTCCCATGTTGAGAAGCCAGCTTGTTTTCTAGTCTCTTTAGGAGACATTTCTTAAAGGCTCATCCACTGAAACCTCTATTTGTTAGTCAGCCTAGCAGGTGGTAACGCTGCCCTATTTAAAGTCAATGTCTTCCTCTCCTTTCCTCTTTTGCCCACTGTGAGGGTTAATTTTATGTGCCAATTTGGCTGGGCCACAGTATCCAGATAATCAGTCAAATATTTTTCTGGATATTTCTGTGATGTTCTTTGGATAAGATTAACACCACCAGTCAATTTTAAGGAAAGCAGGGGATGGTCTGTAGAGTGACCAGGCCTCATGACAGCATTGAAGGTCTGAGGGGAGCAAAGACCCACCTTCCCCCAAGCAAGAAAGAATTCTGCAGCACTAGTGCTTTGGACCGGAACCATAAATCTACCCTGGGCCTCCAGCCTCTGGCCCAGCCCATCAGACTTTGTACTCCAACCTTCCCAATTGCAAGAGCCAATTCCTTAAAATCTATCAATCAAATTCAACATAGTTGTCCCACTGTCCCTGTGACCCCTAGGAGTGATATTGTCAGGGCGGAGCCCACCAGCCCAGGCAGGGTGGGCAGGTCAACAGTTGAGGTTCCCCTCATCGTGTGACCATCCTACAGGACTCCCCCAACTCCTCACTCGGTACTCTGACTCTGGCATGAAGCCTGCCTTGCCTTCTTTTCTGGTCTGACTTCACTCTGAAGTTCTCCCCCAGCTCAGTTTCAGAGGTCAAGCGCTGGATTTGTTTTCTTGGTTTTGCAGTTGCAGTTAAGGGACTGCTAGGTCCTTGCTGCAGACAGGAGCTGGAGACATCCTGGGCTTGGATTTAGGTCTGTTACCTTTCCCTCTACCATAAATACTAAGGGTCCAGTCCTGCGGATTTTGAGTCATCTCTAGGACAGATGATCAGGACAGGGTGGAGCTGGGTGCAGGCATGAGAGTAGTGAAATCAGGTGGGTGGGGGCCTGGGGAACACCTGCCACACAGGGGGCAGGAATGTGGCAGCAGCCAAGTGAAAGTAAGGCCTCCGAGTCCCTGAGACACTAGTGGCTTTTGTCCGACTTCTAGGGACCCTGAGGCAGAGACCGTAGAAGAGGAGAATTGACCATGGAGAATCGGAAGGGAGAGTATTACCTTCACATTTTCCTCATTAATTACCAAGAAATAAACCACACCTGATCCACTAAAATAGAAAATGACTGAAGGGGTGGAGAAATGGGTCTTCTATGTCACATAGGTTTGTGCAAATACCAGCCTGAACAAGAGCCCCTGTGGATGGTCAGGGAGCAAACCAGCAGGTGCAATGGCGGAGCTGAGATGACATTGTCAGGAAGTTTTACCAAAGGACATTTTTTTAAAATAAGTCATTTTCATGCCATTGCAAATCAAGTATTTTTTTTTTAACTCTGAAAGAGAAGAAATAGTATTTTGTTTAATGTTTCAGAATTTCTGCAGCTGCTTTCAGATATAATCAGACCAAGAATGGGGGACTCTGGATTTCTACTGGGAAGTTGTTGGGGAGGGTGACAGTTAGTTCTGTATTCCCCCGGTTGCTCTCTCCTGCTGCCATCTGTGCTGGAGCACATAAAAGAAATTGCAGACTGTTTAACTTTGGTCTCAGAGCTGTAATTTTTCTGCTTCATGGAATGGTTCATAAGATTTAGGGTCTTCAGGGACTTAAACAGACACTTGCAAGCCCATGTTCATATTCAGCATTATTCACAATAGCCAGAAGTAGAAACAACCCAGTGTTCATCGACAGATGAATGCAGAAACAGAAGTTGATGCATGCAAAAGAATACTACCCAGCCTTAAAAGGAAGGGGCTCTGGATACTTGATACCGCATGGATAACCCGAGGATGTTGTACTAAGAGAAATAAGGCAGGCACAGGACAAATATTATGATTCCATTTGTATCAGAAACCCAGTAGTCAAATTCATAGTTATAGATAAGGTGAAAGGCAGTTAGCAGGACCTGGAGGCAGGTGCAGAATAGAGAGTTAATGTTCATTGGGTATAATCACAGTTTGAGATTATGAAAAAGTTCTGTGGATGAATGGGGGTGAAGGCGGCAAAACAAGGTTGTATACTTAAATAAGGTTAAGCCGGGCGTGGTGGTGCATGCCTGTGATCCCAGTGGCTTGGGAGGCCGGAGAAAGAGGATCATGAGCTCAGAGCCAGCCTCAGGAAATAGTGAGGCACTAAATAAAATACAAAATAGGCTGGGGATGTGACTCAGTGGTCAAGTGCCCCTGAGTTCAGTCCCTGGTACTCCAAAATAATAATAATAATAATAATAATAATAATGTTAAGAGGGTAAATTCAGGTTATGTAGGTTTTACCACAGTTGGAGAGAGAAAAAAATAGGACAGGAAGGAAGGAAGGAAGGAAGGAAGGAAGGAAGGAAGGAAGGAAGGAAGGAAGGAAGGGAGGGGGGGAGGAGGGGAGGGAGGGAGGGAGGGAGAACGAGGAAGAGAAGGAGGAGAAGAGAGGGAGGGAGAAAAGCATGGGGCTTTAGTGTCAGCCTGACCCATATTCAGACCTATCTCTACCACTGACTATTGATACTACCTTGACCTTGACCAATTTCTGTAGGCTAAGGGTGAGTTTCTCCACCTCTAAAAAGGAGATAGCACTCCCTGTTTTACAATGATAAGGTAAGAGTAAAAGGCACATGTGTAAAACACTGAGCTCAACACTCAGCCTTGGAATAGTTCAAAGGCTTTTGGTCATATTATTAGCTATTGTCTGCTGGGAGAAGAGAACTGAAACCCCAAGAGGAAGTGGCAGGCTGAAGGGCTCTGCTCTCTTCAGCTGAGGTTTTCATGACCCTGTGCATAACAGAGTGGTCTGAAAAATAGCCTCCTCAGTTAATGCAATGCTCCTTCAGGATCATCCAACTTGCCCTAGGAAGCAGGAGGAAACTCCAGTCAGAAAGGACAGGATACCTGAGCAGGGAGCCAGACCCAGGAAAAAAGGGAGCATAATCTTAAAATGCAAATAAACATTATCTTCGATAATGCAAAATGAATTTACAACCAGCACCATATAAATGGAAGGAGCAATCATGAGGTGGTATATGACCATTAGCTGTCCAGTGTCCTTTAATTTGGGTCGTGTTTAATGTTACTGAGTCTATTTAGTTAGGGGATTCTCCTGGTTGGCTCCTCCTTCCTACTATTCATATAAAGCCTGAAGTTACTCAACCAAGAAATTTCTTAATATTTTTAAGGCTAAGTTTCAAGAGAACCTTCCTGAAACTTTCAGAAAAGTAACATTTAAGTTTTGAGGTTACTTTCAGATTGCTTCTTCCCCATGCATTTAACTGCAACCAGTTACACTTGAGTAACAGGAGACTCTTTTCTGTGATCTTCTCTTTGACAGTAACAAACAATGCAGGTCTTCTGCCTCTGCCAATCTGCTAATTTCCTCTGCTCCGCCCTTGACAAGCAGGATAGCACCACCTCATCCCTGCCTACCACCATCTCCATTGACCTCCTCTTACACCTACAGATAAATAGACATTCTCCAACCTATTAAACACAACATGACCCACACTCAACCCTCCAGTCTGTTCGCTAACCAGCCACCTGTGCTGCCAAGATCTCCAGTCAGGGAAGGGAAACCAGGCCTGCCACGTAAGACTCATGATTGAACCGCAGGGCCTGGCAGGGTGTCCATGGAAGGCTGAATCCAGTTTGGCTCAGCTTATCAAGTCTAGAGGCGCTAGATTTTATCTATTGCTCACAAAAGCCCTGCCCAGGTCATAAAGAGCCTGGCGGGTGAAGACAGATAAATGCACTTATGGGTTCTCTCTCTCTCTCTCTCTCTCTCTCTCTCTCTCTCTCTGCTTTCTGGTCTCATCCAATTGGTTACCAGGTCTGGAAAACTATACTCCATATTCATTCCCATATCTGCATACTCTGAGAAGAAATGTCCTATATACAAATCAACACAGTGCATGAAAATCTTCTATGGTGTTTTTCTTTTCTTCCTTCTCCTCCTCTTCCTCCTTCTCCTTCTTTTATTTAAAAAAATTTTAAATAAACAATTAAGATGGGTCTCCTTAAATCGCCCAGGCTGGCCTCCAGTCTCAGCCTCAGCCTCCCAAGTTACTGGGCATCTAAGTGTGTGCCACCATACTCTTCTATGGAGCTTAATAAAATGCACATTCCCCAGTCCCTCTGGAGATTGTGAGTGGGTAGATCTAGGGTGGCGACCTAGCATCTGTATCTTTAAAAGGTTCAACTCACAATGCACAACTCGGCATGAAAACTGCAATGTCCAGTCTCTGGCCCCTCTGCTGCACCCTCCTGTGGTGGAAACACTGCTGTCCATTCCATTCCCACTATGAAGATGGTCCTGTGCTTTTAATCTTTAAACCAGTTCAGAATCAGCAATGACTAGAGCCTATATGCTGTCCTCCCAAAGATCGAAAATGGTAGCTGGGTGGGGTGGCACACACCTATAATCTCAGCAACTTGGGAGGCTTAGGCAGGAGGATCTCAAGTTAGAGACCAGTCTCAGCAACTCAGTAAAGTCCTAAGCAACTTAGTGAAACCCTGTCTTAAAATTTTAAAAAGTTATTTTTAAAAAGGGCTGGGGTTGTGCTCAGTGGTAAAGCACCTCTGGGTTCAATCCCTATACCAAAATAATAATATAATAAAACAAAGATCATTAATGGTGAGATTAATGATACCCTTAGAGAAAATTTTTCTCTAATGCTTTCATGAGGAACTGCATTGATTTGCTCAGCATGTTACTACAGCTCTCTGTCCCAGCCATCACCATCCTTTGTCACCAGGGCCATTGCCATAACCACCTAAGTGATCTCCCTACCTTCCACTTCACTGCCCACAGTCCATTTTCTCTGCTGCCATAGTGAAGTTGCTCTGGGTGAGAATCCTCCTGAAACACAATAACATTGTTTAAAACCTTACAGTGGTTTCCCAGTGCCCCAGGATGAAGTCCACACTCCAAACCAACCTCCCAGATGACCCCAGCCGTTTCATGGCTGGGCTTTCTCCCTCTTGTCCTGTAGGCTTGATGACTCAATGAAGTTCTTGTGGGCCCTTGAAGGTTTTGGGCTGTGTCTTCACACCTTCCAACATACCATTCCTCTACCAGGGCTCACTCTCCAGCTGCTCCTCATTCCTCCTTTCCTCTGACTTAACCTCACACAGCCTTCAGCTTATGACCTTGAACACTTTCCCTTCACAGTGTGCTCCAAGACAATACCTGTCCTCATATCATCCTTGTGGCTCCTTGAGTGTCTGTCTTCCCCAACAGGCTTTAAACTCCTTGAGGCCAGGACCTTGAGGAAGTCCATCACCACTACATCCCCATGTCTGAGCTTGCCTTCCATTTGGTGCTGGATACATATTGACTACAGAATAAACGTTGAGGGCGTGATGGCACATGCCTGTAATCCCAGTGACCTGGGAGGCTGAGGCAGGAGGATGGCAAGTTTGAAGTCAGTCTCAGCAACTTAGTGAGACTCTGTCTCAAAATTAAGAAAAATAAAAGTTCTGGGGATGTAATTCAGTGGTAAAGCACTCCTGGGTTCAATTCTCAGTGCTAAAGGCGGGGAAAAATAGAGGAAAAAAAGAATAAATGTTGAGTCTAGCAGAGAAGAAAAACGTGGCAGTCAACCCCGATGTGAAACAATGAATGAGAAGTATTGTATATATTGAGCCATTACTCAGGGATAGTCATTTTTCTTGGGCCTTGGAAAACAAAAGAAAAAGACGGGTTCTCCGACCTAGAGATGATAATTTAACAGAGGAAATTGATTATTATACTCCAAATCCAAGGTGGCTTCAATAAAAGTCATAAAAACTGCTTATAGGTTTATATATCAACTCTGAAAGAAGCTGTGGTCTGAACATGTAAGGATTCTTGAAGGTTGGTCAAACTATTGCATAGCCCTCTATTTTAATGCTTTGGGGCTGCCTGGGTTATTCTCCCAGTGCCACCATTTTTTACCTATGTAACCTGGAACAAATTAACCTAATTTCTCTGGGCCTGTTTTATAATTCCTTTCAATATGAGGTTTAAGAAATTAATGCACCACAGTGTTCAGTGCAGGGCTTAGCACATAGTAAGAACTCAAAAATGTGAGTTTCCTTCATCATTGTTATCAAGATCTGCTGGTTGCAGTAAGTCTCTAAGAATTAATAAAAATTCAATATATGCAGCAACAATTAGCATATGGGGTTTACTGACTGTAATTCGATATTCTACTCAGACGACTGGTAGTAAACAATGCTTATTGATGCATCAGTTTCTATTGCCCATGAACCCACATAGGTAGCCGCTAGAGCACTGGGCATTCTAATACCTAAAGTTTTTGTGACGTACCTCCTGTTACCAGTCCTGAGATTGCTCTACTTTCCTCTTATAGTTCTTTCCATTCTTTTAGCTATCTGTGTCCATTGTTTTTCCTTCATTATTATCTATTTAGTTGATTTTTGATGATTTGATTGACTGGCATATTGTTATATAATTGCATCAACAATATTTGGGGGAGATTTATAACTTTCCAATAATTATACTTTAAGATATGTATGCATTGTAGTTAGACTTTAAATGACTGTATTCTCACTGGAAACACAATGGGAAGACAATCCTTCTCCACCCTTTTCTTTTGCAATCACCTTTATAATAACTCTGCATTGCTATTACTGAAATAAGTGAATTCTTTTACAGATAGAAAACTGAAGTAAAGTTTTGTAGATGGGCTAAAGTGTCTCTGGAACTTCCTAAATAGAACAGAGTAAAAAATCCTTAGAACAAGAAACAAATGATTCACACATGCATATTCACACATATGCTTAAAACACTGTCTAAAAATCGGATATGATATCTGAGTTATTGTACTAGTACTATTATTATTATTAAGCACAATCATTTTTAAATATATTTTAATAACTCTATTTTTTTTTATTTTTATGTGTTGCTAAGGATCAAACCCAGTGCCTCACACATGCTAGGCAAACACTCTAGCAATGAGCCACAACTCTAGCCCCTTAAGCACAAATAGGTTTTTTTAAAAAAGCAAACGAACAACCAAGGGAACTCTTTCAGGGGTAGGTTGAATGAGTCCCAACAGTGTCTGAGTCCTAAACCCTGGAGCCTGTGAGCCTTAACCCACAACATGTTGAACTATAGCCAATAGTAATGCATTGTGCACTTGAGGCTTGCAAAGAGATAGATCTTGAGTGGTCTTGCCACACACCAAAAAAGCTATTTAGAACTAACATAAAAACAATGTGTGTTGACAAATGTGTTGATTAGCTTGTGTGTGGTGATTATTTTACAATGCATATGTAGAGTTTATCAAAACATCACTTTGTATACCTTGAATGCACACAACTTTTATGTGTCAATTATACCTCAATGAAGCTGAAAAATAAAAACAAAAACAAAAGGCAGATATGTGTGCTTCCAGATTAAATTCTATGTTAAGACTAGTTTACATGCTGTGAGAAGACTTAATAGATTTTATTTTCCTCTGAAATGCTTTTATTACACGTGAAGATCATGCACATCTAGTGTTTCAAATCACTGGTATGCTGAGATACTGGAACACTCACCTGAGATAAGATGTTAGCCCATGCTGACAGGTCATTTTGGAGCATTCATGGTGGGTGGGCTCTGCTCTTCATCCTCCTGCTTTCCTAGGTCTGGGAATCTCTGCTCTGTGTGGTTTGTGTAGGGTCTTACCTGTCTTAGCAATTAGATCCTTTGGAACAAACATACCCTGCCCTCTGGTTCTTACTCTCTTAATTTATGTCTCTTCCTCCCATTTTTAGAGTCATGGTTTATAGGGCTGAGGTCATGCAAGGGTCCTGAAATAGCTACTTCGTCAGATCTTGCAGCGCTGCTGAGGCAGGACTGTCAGTTGACTGATTCGTTTTGCACTGAGGATGTTCTCCGGCCGCTGGCCCACAGCTCATGTCTCACTGCTACCTGACGATGACTACGGCTCCTTTCTCATCACCTGAGTCTCACAGCACTGGAGAGAGTAAATAATGTACCCATTCCACAGAGGAGGAACCCATTTTTATCAAAAGGGGGAATATGATGGAGCCTGCCTGACATCACAAGGAATGTGGTCTGAAAGTCTCCTCCTGATAGAAGGACATGGCCCCCCAAAACGCATTACTGTTCCTGAGGTGAAAAGAGATTCTAGAGTGGAGAGCACCTGTTTCCGTAGTGAAAAGGAAAGAAGCAGAAGCGTCTAGGGGGAGGGGGAGGGGGAGGGTGCAGAAGCGCCTTCACTTCCTCCTTCCAATGGTGGATGTAAATGAGCCGGGAAGCCTCTGGGGCAGGCTGTGTGCTGCTGACCTCATGGGTGTTCCCCTGGCCAAAGAGTCACTCCACCCCTGGAGACCAGCCTTTCCTGTCAGCAGCCCCCTGGATTTTATCTTCTTAGGTTTAGAATATCCTTCAGTGGGTTTCTGAGGAAGCCATAAGCAGACATGGAGCGAAAGGAAGAAATGAATCAAAAAAGGAAAATGAGAAATAGAACCATGGGGAACTAGCAAAATGACCCTCAAGTAACTGGTGGACTCTGGGGTGACTAAACTATGAAGCCTCGTGTCCTCTGCCAGCCCTTCTGGGTGCAGGACTCCCTTGTAGCCGCTCAGTCTTCCTTTCCCAGGGGTGCAGAGTGTGACTCAGATACAGCATCTCCATTGTCCCCAAGATGATTGGGACAGTGATCCAAAGACCCTGGAGTCTATCTGAACCTTCGGCAGTGTTTCTCTATGGCTTTCTTCCTTCTGTTGCTCCCTCCACGTCACAGATAAGATAACTATGAATATCAAATTCCCTCTGCACAATCACAGAGGGTGGTGGGATCACCCCTGCCAGAGCCTCAGGAAGCCAGGGCAGGATGGAAGCCATGGACTTGGGCTGAAGCTTCCAGAATGCATCCATAAAGGTGGTGAGCAAGAACCTCATTCAAAACACAGTGGACACTGGGCGAAGAAAGCAAGATGGAAGGAATAGGCAGAAGATCAAGATAGACATGATCTGCAGTCTTTCCCAAACTCCTTCTGAGGCAGACAAAGAACTACTAAGTACATGAACTAACATTTCAAATGGAGGAAATGTTTCCATATATATGCATATATAATCTAAGGTCCTCATTCTGTATTTTACTTCCTTTCTATCTTTTGAGACAGTTTCCTAATTGACTATAATCTGTAAAAAAAAAAAAAATATGATAAAACATGCCAAAAAAACTTCTAAGAAAAAGATTATAAAATGTGTACATTGGTGGATTATCCCTTAGGATTAATTAAGATGTGGATTAAGTTGCTGTAACTGAAGCATGAAATAATAGTCAATAAGCAGCTTATTTCCCTCTCAAATAACAAACTGAGGCTGGCATGACAGGGACCCAGGCTCCTTATATCTTATTCTTTAGCTATGTCCAGGATATTACTTTACGTTATCTAAGATGTACCCCATCACCACATTCCAGAGAGCAGGTTGGAGGAAGAGTGAGGGAAGGGATTTAAAGACAGGGAATAAGATACATTATTGACCCTAACATCCCATGTGCAACACTTGATCTCCAGGGAGTTCTAATGCTACTGAGAAAGGGAATATTTCAATTATATAGTTTATGGAATAAACTACCCCAAACAATTTAGCGTATAATATTTTTATCATCTGTCATGATTCTTTGAACTCAGTGGTGGTCCTTACTGAAGTCTTGTGGGGGTCTCTCCTGCAGTCACCATCTAAGATGGCTTCCTGCTGTCTGAGGCGCCCCCTTCAGGACACCTGGGAGACTGACTTCTGCTGGAATGTGGAGAGTGTTGGGTTCTTCTGCCTGGAGTTTCTCCCTTTCCACAGAACTTTCCACACCATTTCTCCAGCTTGGTGGCCAATCTTAAATGGCAGCTCAGGGATTCCCCAGGGCAAAACTTTAAGCACCAGATCTTCCTGGAGCTTAGGCCCAGAACTGGCATAGCTTCGCTTCAGCCACATTCGATGGTTTACAATAAGTCATGGGCCCAACACAGGCTCCAGGGGACAAGACACAGACGGGCTTAGATTCTGGGAGGCATGGTTCATGGGAGGCCACCACTGGAACGGATTGTGACAGAATGTATGGTACTGAGTGTCATAGTGTGTCAGGGTTGCCATGCCCAAAGAGCCATAAAACGGGGTGACTTAAACAAAGGCAACTTAGCATTTCATAGTTCTAGAGACTGGAAGTCCAAAATCACTGACTGAAGTTTTGGTTCCTTCTGGGGCCTCTGAGAAAAAATATGCTCCCCAATTTGCAGATAGCTTTCTTCTCCCTGTGCCTCTTCCATGTCGCCTTCTATCTGTGTGCATCTTCATTCACATTTCCCCCTTTTATAAGAACCCCACTTATGCTGGTTAAAGCTTCACCCAAATGGCCTCACTTTAACTCAGGGACCCCTGTGAAGAGCCTGTCACTGAATAAGGTCATATTTTGAGGTTTTTGTAGGTCAAGACTTCGAAAGATGAATTCGCAAGAGACACAGTTCCGCACATAACTTGGGGAACAACTAGCAACTTTTGCCACATCTTGCAGTACACTAATATTATCCTTGCCAAGAAATACATTGATAATTATTGCCCCTTGCATGGAACATTCTACTACTTATTTTTTTTAAATTGGACCTTTTGAATATCTGTCCCATTCTTTGTCTATATATGGTATCTTATAAATCAAGATTGTCATTGACAACATAAGATCAATGTCATAAAAAGGCAGAAATCTTCAATTCCTGTTTTACTATCTTTCTTATGAAAGAGACTCATCTTTAGTTTAGAAAAGAGTAACAGGAAATTTTAACCAAGATAGAAAAAAAAATGACAATTTAAAAGAAAAACCTCTAATTGAGTGAGCTATGACATTAGCATAGAGCAAACACATTTGTGTCTTTCCACAATGTCAGGGTTTATTGAATAACAAAAAATTCACAATCACAAGGTACACCATGGGTCACCTAGTAGTCATGAGTCAGGTGATCACAGGTTCATTTGTTCTAATCTCAATTACTAATGTCTATACTATTCAATTCACACATCACACTTCAAACAAATGTGTTTGTATATATTGCAGAAAGGCTAAGAAAGGGGTAAGGTGACTCCAGGGGTCCAGGAGGCTGCACTGAGGGGAGGGCAGAGAGCAGAGAGGAATGCAAAAGAGGCACCCACAGGTGGTCAGATAAGATTAAGGACCAGCTGAAGAACTTCGGGGTGCAGAGCTGTCAGAGCAGAGAACTTACTCTAGACCAGGTCCAGAAGCAGGCAGTCTCAAAGGGCCATGTGTCAAACAGGGAGATGGAGCTCTCGTCTTTGGGATCCAGGTTCTTGGTGTCCACGCTCAATTGAGTAAGACACACAGAAGTAACAGGCAAAGTCGAGATTTATTGAAAATGCAGGTGGAAGGATTATTCTGTAAGGTAGAGTCTCCGGAGTGGGCCGAGCAAGAGAGAGGCTTGAGGCCCCAATGTCTGGAAATCAGTGTCTTATTCGCTGAGCTGTGAGGCATCCTCTTCTTGTACCAACCAGGTTGGAGGCCAACCCCATTTGCTCCTATGTGTTACCTTATAACACCTGATTAGAATAGTGCCCAATGTCCCCCCCATGGTTACTGTAGAAAACCTAATTAGAATACTGTCCGCTTCACCCCCATTGTCATTTTAGGATACCAACTTGTGACAGGGGTTATCATGGGTGGCAAGTCCTCAGTGGCAGGAGCCCTCCTGGTAATGACACGTATCGTAAACAGAAACATAATGGCTCATTTTCTTATATGCTGGCTCTGCCACTTGGCGTCCCTGGACTCCTACCTAACTCTGCTGCCTGTCTATCTTGCAATGCAGTCACTATGCAGCCTAATGATGGGTCAGCGTGTACCACCATGCCCACTCCTGGGGGGCTTCTTTTATGGGTCCAGATGAGGGGACTGCTTCATTAGGTGGTCTGGCGCGTTTGATAAGCTCATAATCCTGGATTTTCTGCCATGGGTTGAATAGGTCTATGCATCCATGTGCTTCTGATTTAATTCAACAGTCCACAGGTGGTCATCTTTATTAACACAATTTATCAGTTTGTGCCTATGGTTGGCTGTGCAGATGGCGGTTGTTTACTTGTACAAACAAGGTGTGGAGTCATTCTATCTTGACATCTGTACCCATAATGGAGTAACTCATGTCATACTACTGCTTAATAAAATGGAGTAACTCAGAGCAAAAAGGGCTGGGGACATGGCTCAGTGATAAAGTACCCCTGGGTTCAATCCCTGATTAAAAATATATATATATATATGTACATATATATATATAATTCGAGCCTGTCACAGCAGGTGATGTCTCCAAAAGTAATGTAAGTCTGACTCCAAAATGTGAAGGTGCTGCATTGCTGGTGTTAGCATCACTGGTATAAATGCTTTTGAAAGCAAATCAGCAATAGTTGGTTCAACTACAGTGTATGATTTTATTATGCAAATTAGCTCTTGCATAGTTGATGAAGAGGGTATGGCATATAATGCAGAAGTGATCTTTATCATACATGGTTTTTCTCAGCTTAAGAAAACAGCAAGTTTAGGAGTAGAATTAGTAATCTACAAGAAAGATGGAAGTTCTCAGATCAGTTGTTGCATATAAATGGGATCTATTCAAACAAACAAACAAACAAACAAAAACTATCATCTGCGCCTGCTGCCTGCCCTGAAAAGGTACATCACATCTTTGCACAGCTCTGGGCTTGAATCAGGCTGCTGTTCCTCCATGTCTACCTGAGAGCAGCCCCACTGACTCAGAGCTTCTCTGTCCATCTGTGCCGTCTTAGAGTTTATAATCCAGCATTTTCATTCCCCAGTTTTGGTGCATTTTAACATCCCTTGAGGCAGCTTCTGGCCTGGACGAGCTGCCTTCTGCGTTTCCCTAAAGTTCTCCTTGTGCAGCTGGCTCTGTGTAGCCAGGCCAAATCTACATCCTAACAGGCTGAAGGTCAAGCCAGGAGCAGGGGTTGCTAAGGCAAAGAAAGCTATTGTTCTTGTTAATGCTCTGATTACAAAACTGCACAGATTTTGTGGGTTTGCTCCCCTTATTGGATCCCAAAGGTGCTATTGCTTGGGGAGTATGATTTTTCACAAAACAAAGATTTTGGGGAAATACCTGAATCAACTACTATCTGTAAAATGGCTATCCTACTAAATATTTAACCACGCACATATATGATCTAGTCTATCTACTTTTCTTAATCTATCCTTGAAAATGTTCATGCAAAGATGATATTCAACCCCAGGGCTGCAAATTTCCCAAGCATCCTGTTTACCAATTCTAAAGAAAGAACTTAGAGGGTTCAACAGAGAGGTTTGAACATTTTTACTGTTCACACACTCCTCCTGTATATACAGGATAGGTGCAAGCCACTGTGCATGTGGATCTCTTCAGGTGTTTTATGAGATTGGAGATAAGGGAGTAGCCAGCTTCCCTCTGTTATCACATTCTTTAGAGTCCTTCTTATCTCACTGTAAACTTTCCTAGGCCATGGGTAGCCTTGAACCTCACAGATGGTCACTGAAGAATTGTTTGAAAAAGTATAAATAGGATAGAAAACCCTAAATATCCAATTCCTATTAGGGAAATTCTTAAGTAAAATATGGCATATTCATACCATGGTGTATCACACAATTTTTTTTAAAAAATGTGAGTCCTGTACGTAGATCTGGAAGGATCTCCAAGACACATTGTTAAGTAAAACAAAACAAAACACACATCGTATGTATTTTTTACAATTACAGATATACACATATACATATGTCTAAGTGCAAATATACAAGAGATAAAAGATGTGGAAAGAACTTATTATCTCTGAGAAGGAAAAGAACCAGAATTTGAGGATGGGGAGTAGTCTAGGATGACTTGGCTTATTTTAATGATTTATTGTTTTTTTTAAATATGAGACTATACTCATACTTTTATGTCCAACAAAAATCTAATCGGAAAAGAAGAAAAGAAGCAGGATGCAGTGACTGAAAGCACAGACTTAGGACCAGACCACAAATCGGAAGTCCAGATTTGTGACTTCTTACAGGGTGACCATACGCTTGGGGTAGGACAGAAGAAATAAGGACAGGTAGAAAGGAGACGAGCAGGGAAGGAGAGAAGGTCTTAACTGTTAATCTAGAAACTCCGTGAAATCCTCACCTTCACCCCCAGGTCAGTTTTCCTGCCTGCCTACATTCATAAAAGGTCCCAGGGATCTTAGAGGACAGGAGGAGGAGAAGTGCCTGTAAACTGTGTCAGTAACAGTGCAGACTGATTAAAAGAAGACTAGAAAGTCAGGTGGGGTGGCCCATGCCTGTAATCCCAGCAGCCAGAGAGGCTGAGAAAGGAGCATCACAGGTTCAAGTGCAGCCTCAGCAACTTAGCGAGACCCTAAGCAACTGTGTGAGACTTTGTCTCAAAATAAAAAATATAAAGAACTGGGGTGTTGCTCAGTGGTTAAGCGCCCTTGGGTTCAATCGCCAAAAACTCTCCTGCAAATAGAAGCCTGTAGAGGTTGTTAAAGACCCACAGTTCGGGTACAGTTCAAGAGCTATATGTTAACTAGAACACGTCAACCTGAATATTCTGAGAAGAACCAGACACCATGATGGCTCTGTGCCCCACAATCAATGGATTCAGCTCATTAGGCTGACACTACCCCTTAGGCTTCTCACGTCCACATTTACAAGGTTTCCTTTCAGAGAAGAAGCCTGAGACCACCAGAGTATGTCTCACTCTGGAGCATCCACACCGCTCTTGAGTGATCTCCTGCTCTGTTGTTTCCTTTCCTGTACAAATCCTGCTTTTCTAAATAAATCTCTACTTGTGCCTCCTTTGACGCATGCTGAAATTCCTTTCTGTGGTATAAGTCAAGGACTTACCAGGGCTTGTTGAGGTCCTTGTTTCCCTTCTGGGGGCCTCCTCAGGCCTCCTCTGGTAACTGTTTATCTTCTCTGCACCTCAGTTTCCTCAATAGTATGACAGACATAATTGTCCCTGCTTCACAGTGTATTATGAGGATTCAATTATTCTAAAACCACTTAGAAAATAATTGGTACACAGTAAACATGTTTGCTTGCTATTTTAAAAGTGTTTCCAAAGAAGGATTTAAAAATATTTTCTGAGACAAAAAGAAAAATTATATGGGATGTGTTAATGAGAGTAATCAGGAGGCAGTCCTTGGGGGGCAGGTAGGAAGTCATCATAAAACACATAGTCATGGTAAAAAATTCCAAACCCCTTCTTCTTTCCCATGTTTTCCTTCTGTGCCTTTTTTTAAAAAAATCAAATTTATCTGATATGCAAAAAGTCACATCGATGGAGTACCGTGTGAGGCTTTGAGGCATGTATATATTGTATAATGTTTAAATCAGATTCAACAGGTCTATCCTGCCTCCTTTATATTTTATTAGAAATAGGATCTTGCTAAGTTGCTTAGGACCTCACTAAGTTGCTCAGGCTGGCTTTGAACTTGTGAACCTCCTTTCTCAGCCTCCTAAGCCACTGGGATTACAGCATGCCCCACAGCACCTGGCCATTTATCATTTCTTCACAGTGAAAACATTCAAAGCCCTTTCTTCTAGCTTCTCTGATATGTGCAGCATGTTTTCCTCACCCATACCCACCCAACTGTACATAACCCACCAGAATTGGCTCCCACCTAACTCATCCCCCAGGATGCGCCTTCACTCATCCCTCCCACCCTGCCCCTCCCCAGCCTCTGGTAACACCATTCTAGCCTCAGTGTTTATGAGATCAATGATTTCACATTCCATGCTGTGTCTTTCTTGTGTAGAGGGACCTGTCCCCAATCTGGGCCTTCTCAGGTTGGCATCTCCACTAAGTGTTCTAAGGTGTGGCAGCCAAGGGACAAGCAAAGGCTGTTCAGAGGAACAGAGGGGAACACGAGAAGGGGCTCTGTAAATACTCAGTCTCTTTGTCACCTTGACACTTTAATCACTTCTTTCCCAAGAATGGATGGCAAATGCTTTAGTGCCAGTGGTTACAGGGCTGGTATCGAAGCTTCTGCAAATGCCCAGGGCAGCTACAGACTTCAGTTTTCTTTGGGTCCTACCAATCTGCAGATTGAGGCCCCTGGAACGCACTAAAGAGAGCAGGAAGAGCACAGCCTCCCTGAGCAGCAGAGGCACACAGCAGCCCCATCTAGGGAGGGGAAAGGCCACTCCCTGCCCCTCTTCCCCTCAGGTCCCCAGCAGTCCTGGGGGAGGAGAAGGAACACGGGGCAGGTGGGCTCCTCTCGCACCCTGTTCATGCAGAGCAGAGACATCTCTCCTGTTCTGGTCCTGTTCTGATCATCAGGCTGATGCTTCTCAAAGTCCCTCCTGTCTATTTGGAGCAGGTAGTGGGAGAGGCCAGTGGGGATACTGAGAACTACAGGGGACAGCCCTTCCCTTACTCTCTGTCCCTTCCCAGAGCACCAACATGCTGGAAAAAGACTAGCCATTGCCATTGCCAACAGTGTCCAGAGACATTTGTTTATTCCCTTAGTTTAACATACATGCCATTTAGTGCGCATATATTTATGTACTATTTCGTATGTCAGAAAATATTAAGCTACTTGTATTATTTATGGTTTAATGTATTGGGTATTAGCCGTACTTTAACTCTTGCATACACTATTTGGTATCCCGACAGCTCTTTAAAATTATGATTTAGCTACTTTCACACTGGAGACAGAAAGTGCAGTCTTTAGGAAGAAGCGAACCCCATCATATGCACCAACTCAGGGGTGGAGCCTTCTCTGTGCTGCAGGCCTTAACCAGGTCCCTTTGACACTTCAAAAGAGATCACCATGGTGACCTCAAAGAGGACCTGATTCCAGTCAGATCGAAAGCACTGAGTGTGCCTCTTAAACCACTCAGGTTACTCAGGAGATGCTCAATCAAACATCCCCAGGGAGAATCCATGGAAACCTTTCCAGCGATGTTGCTGTTTGTTCCCAAGATCATTCAGCCTCCTTTGAAGACTGTCCTGTAGAGCCAGGTCAAATTTATGACAGGCTGCAGGTCAAAGCTGGGCAAAGAGAGGAGCAGTGCTGTCCAACAGAAGTGGAGGAGTCCATTCCTGATCATGGGTCTCTGGTGGCTCTCCAAGATGTCCTCCTGAGACAGGAGGATAGGGGATGTGGAAGAGGTCTCCAGCATACAGGGCCCTCTACGGCTAAGAGCAACTGTCTTTATACTGTCTGTCTTTTCTTATGAGTCTTGAGTGGTTTGACAATTAAGGGCAATTTTTTAAAAATACGAGCACCAGTGTTAAAAACAGTGTTCTGTTTTAAGCACAAACCCAGTTCCTCTTTATTGGAATCAATAAGCACTTCATTTTTTCATCACACGCATCAGAGTTTCATCTTTCCAAACTACTTTTTGCTATGCTCGCAAATGTGCAAATGTTGATTAAAGAATCTTCATAATATTATAACATAGAAGTGTCTTTATTTACTTAACAGCCCTACCACTGGGCTTCAAAGTTCTCAAGTGCAAATACAGCCTCCCAAAATTCTGAGTAATGAGGTATATTTCTGTGGGACATGATACATGTCATAGAGGATGCTGGTGTCACCAGGATGCTGGTGGCCTTTTGCCTTGGATGTGACATAGCTCTTTAGGACACCCATTCCTGGCAGCCTTGATTTGCTTTTCAGAGAGATCATAAGAGCATGGCACCCCTCCCCTTCCCACTCTCTGCAGCCACCAGACCTCAGAAGAGAACTGAAAGAGGAACATGTAACCCTGTTGGAGTGAGAGGGGCCAGGAGCCTGTGCACAGCCCTAACCACACACGGCCGTACCTGTGTGTGCTGCACGTTCACTGGCCTCAAATCAGTGTCCTAAAGGTACCATGTCTCCTCCTGGCATTGGTGACTCAAGATGAAGCATTTGCTGTCCTTCTCAAGCAGAGGCATCTGCCATGTCATGTCACCGCGTCACATAATAGCTGACATTCGCAGAGCTCTTCCTTTGTGCCAAAGCCCAGCATGTTGTAAGTGCCTCCAGAGAGGTGAAGTAATTTGCCTACAGTGGCACAGCTAGTAAGCTGCACCTGCAGGGCTTCTCTAGACCTCAGATGCCTTTGGTCTTTATACCATTCTTTCTGACTTAAGGTTGATTAGCCTCAATTTTTTTTCAAAATAAAGATAATATTAGTATCTTCCTTTTAAAGACATGGTGAGGATTAAAAGAAATAAGTAAAACACTTGGCTCAGTGCCTTGGACAGGGCAAAATCTCATTGAGTGTAAGTCGCCTTGGCAGGTTAAGAGCTGGCCAAAGGCACAGTTGTGGCACATCAGGACCCACTCCCCAAGCCCACCCTTAACCTACCCACACCTGCTGCTCTGAGCTGGGGACTGGCAGAGTCGGCACTCAGGAAATGTTGGCCTTATTCCCCTCTCACTTCTCCCTCCTTCTCAATAAGGGACAAACTGAGGCACAGGGACACTCTTAACTAAGGTAGTGAACAACTTGGAAAGGAAGCCTGACTCAGTGGCACTTCAGGTTCCCTTTCTCAAGCTCACGAATGAGATAAGAAGTAAAGTCCGTGAATAGAAGACAGTTTTCAAAATACATTCATGTACCTGGTTTGATCCTCCTTGCCCATTGTTATCTTGTTCCATTCTATTAAAACATGGAACATGTCCCGAGTTAGCAAATGGTGCGTCACTCGTCTCATGTCAAACATGACGCTTGGATTACTCACATGCTCACGGCTGGCTATGTTAGGCACATTTGACTGCAATGTCAGCGTTTGCTGGAACTGTGGACAACTGAGTTTCAGTTTTGCAGGAAGTTGGTAATCACCTGCTATGTCTTTAGAAATAGTGCATGTTCAGATCTTTTCCCTTTAAGAAATCCTGTACTTTACAAATTGTAGAAGACCTTCACTGGACTTTGTCCTCTGTGGTTTTCCTGCAACAGAGTCATGTTCAAAATTATGAGATCACTCTGACTTTCTTGGCTATCTGGATTGCCAATCAAACCTTAACTAAATCTGTAGAAAAATTTCAGCAGTTCAGTCTTTCCAGGAAAAAAAATACATATGTGGTTCCATTCTTCAGCATTCTCTTGTCCACCCCCACTCCCTTGCCAGCCCCCTTTCCACTGCCACCTCCCTAGGTCAGTCAGGAAACTTCTTTGGAGATGGAATGATCTTCCTGATGCCTGCCATCCCCAGCTATCCTGGACACCCTTACTGCCATACTTTAAAAGCATGGCTCTGGTATAAAACCCTTTATTTCACTTGTTCTCTGTGTATCCATTTTCACTGTAGACTCTGAGCTTTTTACAGTGATGGTCATCTTATTCATCTTTGTACATTCAGATGCCATTCTGGCCTAACTGCACAGCAAACAGCTATGAGATGCTGTTGAATAAAGAACTATACACCCAGAAGCCATGTGGCTGAATACTGTTATTGTATTCAAGAAACACACTTCAACTGGCAGAAGTAGTTAAAAATAAATTGCATTCTTTACTCAAATACTGTGTTAGCCAGTTTTGTGTCTCTGTTACCAAAATACCTGACAAAAACAACTTAGAGGAGGAAAAGTTTATTTGGGGCTCACGGTTTCAGAGGTCTCAGTCCATAGATGCTGACTGAGTCCGTTGCTCTGGGCCCAAGGTGAGGCAGCACATCATGGCAGAAGGGCCCAGGGGAGGAAAGCAGCTCACCTCCCTAATGGCAACAAGGAAGCTGCTGGGGTTGGGGAGATTGGGGAAGAACAACACTTCCAGGGCAGGCCCCAGTGAGCCACCTCTTCTAGCTGTACCCTACCCGCCTGCAGTTACCATGCCATCAGTCCATTCAAACTAGGGTGGACTGACTAGGTCATAGCTCTCACATTCAACCACTCTACCTCTAATTATTCCTACATTAACACAGGAGCTTTGGAGGACACCTCATATCCAAACTGTAGCCAATACCCATCCAAACACACAGGGCACAGCACACTTCCCAAACCCTCTTCTTCTCTTATTTATTTCTTCACACTCACAGATGCTTCAGCTCAGCCTTTCCTAGGTCCACACCACAGAGGAAAAATATTTTCTCCACCTTCAAAATAACAGTTTTTCCTTTTACTCCTTCCTCTTCCCACCTTCTGTTTGTTTGTTTGTTTGTTTGTTTGTTCGTTCTCAACAATTGATTATGTAGAAGGATTTTGCTTCTGATCTACCTTGAAAAAAATCCATCCTTTCTTGAAGGGAAGGATGAGAGACTGGGTTAGCGATGGTAAGATTCTCACGAGGGGCCTGGAGAAGAGAGGAAATGGTGAGCACGCCTAGCTCCCTCATGCTACCCATCCCAGTTATAGTAAGAGTCTGAACACCAGTTAAATTGAGGGGGAAAGTGAGAGCTTTGTCTTTGCAGTCAATGAAGACTTTGTCCTGGGCTTTCCTGTGGCTTTAGCTTCAAAAAACATGATTCTTCTAAAAATTTCATTTATATGTAACTCTTTTCTATTACCCTGGGGAAGAAGACCCTTCTTAAATCTTCCCCAAAGAGAACTTTCCTGAAGGTAAGGAAGTCTAAATTGGTGCTGACATATTGGATTCTATAGAAACCCTCCTGCCAAGGTTAGGATAAGTGTCCCCTAAAGACCCATGTGTTGGAGGCCTGGTCCCTAGTCCATGGCACTTAGGAGGTGGTGGGATCTTCAGGAGGTGAGGTATAGTGAAAGATCTTCTGGTCACTGGGGACATGTCCTTGAAGGGGAACTGGGAGTGCAGTCCTTTCTCTTCCTCTTCTTCCTTTCCATGCCCTGGCCTTGAAAGTGAGCAGCTCTGGTATGTGACACTCTGCCTGCCAAGAGGCACAGCCTCTCCACAGTCCAGAAGTGACTTTACCAACCAAGTATAGACAGAAATCTCCAAGACTACAAGCACAAATAGACCTTTCTCTTTATAAAAGAGAGAACAGTACAGTAAGCAGATCGAGATGAAGGGAGGAGGAGTGGGAAAGGGAAGGAACAGCAGAAGGAAATTGACTAAATTATTCTATGTGTATGTATGAGTATATCACAATACATCCCATGTTATGTATAATTACAACACACCAATTTTTTAAAAAGTACATACATAGAAGAAAGACCAAGAGAGTAGAACAAGGGGATGGGGGAGGGAAGAGGGATGGGAAAGGGGAAGTACTGGGGAATGAAATGGAGCAAATTATGTTACGTGCATGTATGAATGTGTCACAATGATCCCTAAATTATGTGCAACTATAATACAGTAATAAAAACATAAAAAATAAGTTGATTATCTCAGGTGGTTTGTTACAATACTGGAAAGCTGACTAAGATACCAACAAAAGAAAGATTCCTTTCCCCACCAAGCAATGGGCCATCAAACCCATTTATCTCCCTCTTTTACCCTCCACACTGAGTGTCTATTGAATCAGGATCCTTCAATACCATATCATTGTTTGTTATGTCTTTTGACTGGAATGGAATAAGGGAGTGTGGAATATCCTAAGAATCTAGAAGCAAGTCTTTGACTCTCTTCAAAGGTGATAACAGGCAGTACTGGAATCCATGCCTTAGATTCATCTATAACGAAGTCTGAGGTCATCAGGGTCTAAAGACTGTGCAGTATCAACATGACCACCTCCATGCTTTTTCTTGGAGTGGTGTTTTCTCTTTTGGTTTCTCTTAGATTTTACTAAATTTACACTTGAAAATCCCAGTGTACTTCAATTGGGTTAAGGGGAAGTAAGAGAAGTGCTTTATTTTCCTTCTGTTTGTGTCTGGAGCAAATGAGAAGTCTGATGTCTGGGGAGCTTATGAGGCTTTGGGTATGGAGTTAAAAGTGAGAGAATTTATAGTTTAAAAAGTGACTGTTCCATGATGCATGCCTGTAATGCATGTGGCTCAGGAGGCTGAGGCAGGAGGATCACAAGTTCAAAGTCAGCCTCAGCAACTGAGGATGCCCCTAAGCAACTTGGCAAGACCCTGTTTCAAAATAAAAATTAAAAAGGACTGATATGTGGATCAGTGGTCTAGCACCCCTGGATTCAATCCCTGATCCCACAAGAAAAAAAAGGGGGGGTGGTATTCATATGTGTATTAATGAGAGAAAATGGAAAATGGGAGAATGTAAAAATTAAAGATAAACCAACTGTCACCAGAGTTTTCCTGAGACCAGCCCTTCATCTCTGTCTCTGTTCCTCTGCGTAAACCTTGCGCCAGCATTCCCAAAATATTCATCACTTTCTCTCTCGGCCATTTTCTTCAAGATGGTGACATACGAAGCAACTTAAGTGATAGGACTTCTTCACCAGCTCACAGTATTTCTGAGCATGAGGGACCACTGCATGAGCTTTCCACCTGCAAGTGCTTTTCTTCCTGAATCTGCTCTTTCATTTGCCCTTCACCTTCATAACAGATATCCTGCAAGAAAATTGCCACATCTCCCCACCCATGAATCTCCTTTGAAATCCCATCACATTCTAGTTCCCTTTACATACATGCTGCATACTGTAAGATATGTATGTTTTTATGGGATGAATGTGTACATATGTATGATACCTACACGTGTATGTATATGTAGTATGTGTGATTGCGAGTTTTGGTAAGTCTGTACTGTATGTAAAGTTCTTCATGTATGCTTGTTTCTGTACAACAATGTAGGTTTGGTATTATTGTACAATTTTAGATACAAGGAAATAAAACCAGAGACTTGAAGTTATCATGCCCAAGTCATAATAACCCCCTTTTATCTTGACCATGGCCTTTTGGTGTCCATCTATTGGCATGCTTGTCCCAACCCTCCCTGCCAAACTGAAACTGCATTTTACTTTTTGTATCTGCTAATATGCTCAATGCTCTGTAAATATTTCTTGAATCCATAATCATAATTAGCAGAAATTAGCCCTCCAGGACTTTGTGGTATGTTACAACAGACCTTCCCACTTGGATACTGAATACTTTTACTCTGTTAATTCACTTTTTCTTTTTTCTTTATTGGTACTGGGGATTGAACTCAAGGGAATGCTAACACGGAGCTAGATTTTTAGTCCTTTTAAAAAAATTTTTTGAGACAAGTTCTTGCTACACTGCTGAGGATCTCATTAAGTTCTCTCATTAAGATCTCTGTCTGGCCTAAAATTTGTGATTGTCCTGACCCAGCCTCTCGAGTTACTGGGATTACAGGTGTGCACCACCGCACCCAACCTATTAACTCACTTTGAAATGAATTACCATGTCTTCAAAAATAGAATACATAACATTAGAGATGGAAGAGATCATCTCAGTCTATCAAAATGTATAAATGCATTCTACTGTCATGTACAACTAATTAGAACAAATGAAAAAAAAAGAGTTTGCTGTTCTCTCTGTACCAGTGAGAGAAAATAGGAAAAACTACTTATGGTTTGCAAATGGGGTAAACCCCTGGGATATGAAATTGCTAGTCAAATTGACCCATTTCCTGGTTGATGAGCAGCGACACCATTGTGCCTAGATTACTGATATTAATAAGCTCTCTTTAAAATACTGGCATAATGAATGAACTTCTCTAGTTGTGACTATTAAATACAAAATCAAGAAGTCAATTTTGCCTAAGATTTTAAACAATCAGTCAGCTCAACAAAAAACATCAGTTAAGACAATTGATTATTTGAATTGATTTTTGTCTGATTGTCAAAAGTAAGTTTATCAGTCAAAATAACTGATCCACTTATAAGCTCAAAAATGGCTGGAAAGAGGTAGTTTTGCTCACGGTAATTTTGTGCCCTTCCAAAATTGTTGGCATTTTTTCAGGGTAACCATGGGCTTTACCAACTTGCACATAATGAGCTTCATTTAAAGGCATGAAGTGATATCACCTAGTTTTAGGAAAGAAATTATATTTTATGAAGTACTCATGTTTTTAAAAGAAAACAGATTTGTCACTTGAATTATTTATGGAATCTGATAACCCAGACTACATTTCATTTGATCCATCTAACCTTTTGGGTTCATTGAATTCAGTCACTATTGATGGAGAATTTTTCTGAACTAAGAGAGCATGTTTGTGTGCACTCTGTACTACTCAAGTTCAAAATATGTTCTCAAGTGAAAACAGCCATGACTGATTAAATTACAATGTGGAATTGGCCAGACTTGGTGTTCTCCTTCCTTATTCATTAACAAAGTATGCCAGTTTCCAAATACTTAAATGTCACACTTTCTGAAAAATGCCTGTGTATACAAATTATATTTGTTAAAGAGAAAAAAATCAAATTTCTATAATTTATGTAAGATTTTCCAGATCTGTACAAGTCAAACTCAATATTCATATGCAATTTAATTTTGAAAAAATTATTACTATTATTATTATTATTATTATTATTATTATTATTATTATTATTTGGTGGTGCTAAAGATGAAACCCAGTGTAGATACTAGGTAGACACTATACCACTGAGCTACACTCCCTTCAAACTCAATATTCAATGTGCTATATATTCACAAATTGCCTAGTTGAAATAATTCAACGTAAGATATTTTCATTATACCCCTATGATATGGTAGGTCAAATGGCACTTTTTATACAGTGGAAAGTAGTGTTCTTCACTGTACTTTATTTAAAAGTTCATATTCTCATCAACGCTTTCTTTCAAGCGAGGCACGACATTGAAGGTAGACAGGATTGCTCTGCTGTGCCACGGGGAGTCATTCCAACCAGAGGAAGCACCTGGAGGTTTGGTGCTGGTGTCTCGCCTGAATCCCAGCTCCCTCCGCCTGGCTGTCAGCTGCCCTATTTTATCTTTCCCCAGCTGTACCTGGAGCTTTTCAGACACCAAAGCCTTTTGGAATAGTCAGACTGGATTGCATTTTTAATTCTCTAGAGCCAAGAATGTGTTTCCTGAAGAAGGTGCGTCCTAGATTTTAGCCCTCAACACGCGTTGGGGAGGGGAAACCAGAGTTTGCATTTGTAAGTCTTGTTAGGAGTCTGATAGTTTTGAACAACAAAGGGAATATTTTTCATGTCGAAAATGGGATTTTTGCTTTGTTTGCAATTTTTCTCACAGAACTGCTGCTACCTGTCTATCCCTCACCCAGGAATGGCCTTAAGATGTTAGAGACATGCTTAACACAAGTGCAGAGTAATTACAGGGAAATATTGCAAATCTTTGCTAGTGTCCAAATTCTTAAAAGTTTATGTGGAACATATTTTCCTTTTAAATATACTATAGCGAAAATATTAATTTACTCCTAATTTCTTCCTTTGAGGAATAGATTAACAGTGGCTGAAATCTCAATTTTGAGTAGAGAATAATAAAGGAGATTCAAGTCAGTGTAGGTTTGGAGGTCAGCCTGTTGGCTGGACTCACTCACCAGCTAGTTGTCTTGCACACTGGGGTCTCTGCCCAAAGATCTGTATCTACCCTGTACCTTCCACTTTCCAGTCAAAACAGGAAACTTTAAGTGCTTGAAGGTAGGGTGAGCTGTTTGTTTACACAAGCATCAACTGGATGTGCCAGATGGTGAGTTCCAGGTGAGCTGGGTGTGAACCTAGCAGGAGGCCTGCCTCCAGGGCCAGCGGCTGCAGTGGGATGAATGAATGAAATGAAGGGTGTTCATCCGGCGCTCAGCTCTTCTATCTGCTCTTACTGCTCATATTGTGAAGTCTTTTCTTTTCTTTTTTTCTTTTTTCTTTTTTTTTTTTTTTTTGGTTCCAGGGGGATTGTGGGAAGCCATCCTTATTTAGCAGAATCAGACTAGGTTGAGCCATGGGATGCAGAGGCTGGTTTCCAGGAACTAGGAGTCATGGAGTTCTGTCCCAGATTGCCAGGAAGCATGTGGCGCTGCATGGGAGTGGTTCCCTGTCTCTTTCTGGAATATTCCCCCTAAGAGAATGGCCCCCTAACTCCACCCTATCCTGTCCATCACAGAAGAAGCTTCTGCTGGTCCTGGTCCCCTTTGCCTGTGTATTATAAATAAAAGAGAGTTGGGAGAGTTGTTGTTGTAAGAGGTCAGAGCTGGTATGGCCAGACCTGTCAGGACTCCTCCCATTTAGAAAAAGTATTGGCTCTTGTGTGTTTATTGAGTAGATAGGTTTTTGGGTAATTGAGTAACATACAGCCAACATCCTCCTCAAGCAGTTAACCCATTTCTCATTCACGAGGGACGTGGCAGAGAGACCCCCCACAGGGGTTTAACCACTAAGCCACATCCTCAGCCCTTTTTTTCAGAGACAGGGTCTCTCTGAGTTGCTTAGGGCCTAAGTTGCTGAGACTGGCTTCGACCTTGTGATCTCCTGCCTCAGCCTCCCAAACTGCTGGAGGAGTGTACCACCGTGCCCAGCTTATGAAATGTTTTCTAGTTTTATTTCCAGAAAGCAGGCAAACAGGCAAGTTCCAGGCAACTTGGTACATGGAAAACCTAATGAATAACGGGCAAACCACTGGTGGTCTCCTGAAAAGTCTTTCCCAATCTTGAGTGTAATTAGAGATTCTGATGCTGTGAGCAGATATCAGACTCATCCGATGGCTAGGAAGTGCCCTCTTAAAATGGCAGTGTCCAGGGCAGCATGTACTTCATAAACACCTACTGAGCTCCAGGGCCTGAGCCAGTGGCTTAGGATGTAGAAATAAGTTATGGGGTGACGGTGTGGACAGGGGAGAGAGAGAACGAGGCAGAGAGATAAAAACCTGGAGGGGGAAATGGGTAGTATAAACTGTCAGTAGAGTTAGCCTGTTGGTCCAAAAGAGCGAGAGGGGGCTTGCCCTGAAGAGTGTAAGATAGGCCAGAGTGATCAGGGTGAAGAAATATGAAACTGAAATTAATCATTGGGTATAGGACAGGAATTGAGAGTCCAGAGTGGAAGGGGATGTGGGGAAGAGGCTCAGAGGAGGATGTAAGGCAGATTTCAGAGTCCTTGCAGACCCTGCTAGACTTCATTCAGAAAGCCTTGCAGAACCACAAAGCAGGGCCAATTGCACCTGTGTGAGTCACCATGTGACCACTGACGCCTCCTCTGACTTTGCTTTTTCCTTGTCCTTCGCCTCTGTGTATCTTACTCGTGCTGGATGTGCTCTGTTCAGAAAGCAATGTTCGCAAAAATGTCACCAGCTCAGACAATCTGATCTCCAGAGAAATGACCCTGGGAGACAAGATCACTTCCGGTGATTATGGGACAGGTCAGAATCCTTGGGTAACACGAAGGACATTCAGATGGAAGATGCAGAAGCCCTCAGCCATTGCATTCAAACTCAGTCCCACTGTGATCAAAACAGGAGTGACAAAGAGGAAGTTTCATGTGACAGCTGAGGCAGTTCCCTGGTCAAGGACTCTGCCTTTTTTCACCATTGACTTTGCTTTAGATCACCCTGCACATCCTGGAGGCAGTACAGTGAGAGGTGATTTGTGCTTATGTGTCCTCCAGTGATAGCATTAGGACCCGGGATGGTAGAGGGGGGCAGTGGAGGCACCGGAAGATGAAAGCTGTCAAGAACATCAGGTCCAGAGTTAACGGCCAACTTCTTCCCACCAACAACCTCCCTTCTATTCTTAGCTCCCTGCTCACTTCTGTTGGTGCTAACAGGAGCCAGCAGGAAAGGTCTGACGGGGTGGTAAAATGCCAGGCTGATCCAAAAACGTACAGATGCTCCTCTGAGATTTTCTTACCAGGTGTTATGAAGAGAATTTTGCCTCCCTCCCCCAGATTTGTATACCAAAGCCGTGACCCCAGGGTGACTGTATTTGGAGGCTGGGCCTTTAAGGAGGTACTGAGGCTAAATGAGGTCATCAGGGTAGGGTCCTAATCCAATAGAGCTGGTGTCCTTATTAAAAGAGGAAAAGCTATGTGCTGTGGGGCATGCTTCAGATCCCAGTAACTCAGAGGTCTGAGGCAGGAGGATGGCAAGTTTGAAGCCAACTTCAGTAACTTAGCAATGTTATGGGGCGCAACTTAAGAACAGACCAATCACCACTGAGAAGTCCAAATTTGAGAGTCTTTATTAAGCCTTTATTAAGCCGGCCGGCTGACTGTCTCACACAATGCCCCAAACATGGCGATTGGGGGAACAGCCCTGGCCACAGGGTTGCAGGGATTCTTATACCAAAAATCACATCAATCATAAGTGTCTGTTGCTCTGATTCAAAATTACAAACTAACATCATGAGAACTGAAATCATCAGCAGAGGGGGAAGTGGCTCACAATGACCCACCTAGGTACAAACTAAAGAATGGTTACTAACATCCAATCATTGTTGATATCACCGTTCACATGGTGCATTGTTTAGGAGAAATAGGAATCAAAAGAGAACAATTTTTCATCATATAGGAATTGTCATTTTGTGTTGCTAAACATGTCATGCTAAGTAACTGAGGATGGGTACAGAGGTGGGGCGTTCCCATGGGAGAAGCATTTCCTACATAACATGGAGTCTCAGAGCAAAATGGAATCCATTTAGTCATTGCCCATGTAGCCTGGCCTGTAACGTTTCCATAAGCCAAATCTGTCAGCCCGTCACAAACAACACCCTCAGCAACTTAGTGAGATCCTGGCTCAAAATAAAAAATAGAATGTGTTGGGTTTGTAGCTCAGTGGTGAAGTACCCTTGGGCTCAATTCCTAGTACCAAGAAAAAAGGAGGAAAAAAAAAAAAAAAGAAAAAAAAGAAGAAGAAGGAAGAGGAGGAAGAGAAGGAGAAGAGGAGGAAGAGACAACTGGTCCCTCTGTCTCTCCCCTCTCCTCTTTTCCCTTCCTCTCCCCTCTCCTACCCACCCTGCCAGAGGGGCAGAGAGGAAAGGTCTCATGAGGACACAGTGAAAAGTCAGCTATCTGCAAGCCAGGATGAGAGGCCACACCAGAAACCACCCTGCTGGCACCTTGATCTTGCACTTCTGTTACTGAAAGCTCGGTCCTTGTTACTCAGTCCTTGTCCCTGATGCCAATCTAATAACAAGCTTGGAGAAAATGGGGGAAAAAAAAAAGGTTTATTGCTTTGCTAGCAAAGGAGAAATATGGGACTGCTGTTCTAGAGGCTGTGATTCTGCCCATCAGCAGGATCAGGGGCTTTTAAAGAGGTGATTGAAAGGCTACATTCCACGGGCTCTCTGTTGGAGTTGTAACTCACTTGTTAATTTGGGAGACAGTCCTTTCCGAGATCTTCTGGTGCCATCCCCAAAGTCTGAATTACGTGGTTTATATGGTGGGTGTGTGCTCAGGACAGATGACTCTGCCTAGAATGGGGAAGAAAGGTCACCCTGTTTCTCCTGAGGTTAAGGAGGTGGGGGGGGGGGTCAGGGAGGAGTAGACAGAGAGGAAGAGAAAGAAATATATTCGTTTTAAAAATATGTCACAATTGCCAAGCAGCAATGGTGATAGTCAAAGCATAAAGTGAACCATTGTTACACTTCCAACCTCCAAAACTGAGAAAGTAAATGGCTCCAGCCTCCCACTCTGTGACTTTATGTTATGAGAGACCTGACTAATATACCAAGAAAGCCAAGGCGTTGAATGCAACCTCTGCCTTGCAGAATTCATGGAACCCAGCTGTTGCTCAAGTTGGCCAGGTTTTACACAAGCCCTTTTTCCTGCAACAATCAACAAAAAAATTTTTTTTTAATTAATGGTATAGGAAATACACATGGGCATAGGAGAAGGTTACACAGTGGACATGGTGCCGTGGGTTGCATTGTGTCCTTCTCAAATTCTTATGTTCAGACCCCAGTCCCCAGTACAATGGTATCTGGAGATAGAGCCTTTGGAAGGTAATTAAGTTGAAGTAAGGTCATGAGGGTGGAGCTCTTATGATGGGATTAATGTCCTTTCTAAGGAAAGTCACCCGAAAGCTGCCTTTCCTTTTTTACAAAATGTGAGGGCACAATATGAAAGTAGCCATCTGCAAGCCAGCAAGAGAGCCCTGCTCAGGAACCTGACCAGGCTGATACCATGGTTTTATACTTCCAGCCTCTAGAACTGTGAAAAAATTAACTCCTGTTGATTAAGCCACCCAGACTATGACATTTTGTTATAGCAGCTCTAGCTAACTAAGACACATGGGAGCTGAAGAAATTTTAACTTCTTTCTCTTACCCCAGCCTCCAATTCTTATGATCCTTCTTTCCCAGGGGTAACCACTGGAAAATGTTACTATTAGTATACTAGAATACAGATTGATTAGCTGGGCACAGTGGCACATGCCTGTAATCCCAGTGGCTTGGGAGGCTGAGGCAGGAGGATCGTGAGTTCAAAGTCAGCCTCAGCGAATTAGTGAGGCCCTAAGCAACTCAGCGAGACCCTGTCTCTTAATAAAATATTTTTTTAAAAAAGGGGCTGGGGATGTGGTTCAATGGTCAAGCACTCTGGGTTCAATCCCTGGTACCAAAACAAAACAAAAAAAAACAAACAAAAGCAAAAAAACAGAGATGAATGGATAGAAGATAGATAAGCCCCCTTTCATGAATGAGAACATTCTACCTATTCTGACCTGAACATTGCCTTTTTTTTACTCATGAACTTGTCATATAAACTCATCTCATAGTAGATGTACATATAGAGGGGCCTCATATTTAAAAGATGTAACTTACACCATTTAAGAGCATGTACCACGATTTCCATAACCTGCCTTCTGTTGAAAGGATACTTAAGCTTTAATACAATACAACTGATGCCACAATAAAGTAGATGTACATTCAATTTTATTGTGTATACAACTGTAAGTATGATAAATTTTTAGAAATGAGGTACTGACTCAGAATTCTGATTTTTTTTTAGATAGCTTGTAGATATTACCAAATTCAATCATTCTCCCAATGTGCAGAGACATCAGGAAGCAATTTGTTGGCTACACCGCCCCATGATGTCATTATCAAAGGTCTTTCCTAAATGACTTCCGGGTGTCTAATGCCCTGTGACCTCTTCCTGAAGTCACGCTCACCTGACCTAGGGAATAAACCTAGAGTGCTCTGTCACCAGAGTCGTCATCTTCATGCTGAGCAAATAGGCCCTCCTTCCAGAATTACAAACAGCCTTGGAATCCTTTGCCTCTTCCGTTCAGCTGATGCCGAATTTTAACTCAATTTTTCTTCTTAATTTCAACCTAGGAACAGAAGGGAAAGAGTCTAGAAATACAGAACTATATTTTATTGTCCCACACTGGAGAATGTCTTTAGATTTCTCTAATTAGCCTGGGAGAGAGGAGTTTTTTTTAGATAACTTCCATGTCTTCCTGAACACTTTGAATAGGGCTGAACCACTTCAAAGGATGA
This sequence comes from Glaucomys volans, assembly GCA_020662805.1. Lineage (NCBI taxonomy): Eukaryota > Metazoa > Chordata > Mammalia > Rodentia > Sciuridae > Glaucomys > Glaucomys volans. The sequence goes on from JAJEJO010004374.1 coordinate 580,473, forward strand.
CACCAGGTTTGCTCAGGTGAGTCAACACTACTTCAGCTTTTATTTTCCTCATTCTCTCAGCAGAAGAGCAATATAATAAGAAACTTCCGCACTTGTAAACTCCACCAAAGGACTCTAGAGTGCAAGGGTTTTCCCATCTCCCAGTGCATATCTTTCCTAACACAAGGGGATTCTTTGGGGAAGTGAGAAATAAACCCTGACCAGTTCCCTCCAGTGTCAAGGGATCTTTTAAATAATTAGGGATTTGGTTTGGGATCCAAAATACAGAGGTGCCTGGGGTTTAGTAGTTTATGAGAATACTGTACATTCTAGTCCATTGAACAATCCACACGGGCTTCCTGGGCTTTGAGCACTATAGCTGCCCATTTCTCCTCTTACTAACATTATTTAATGTTTAATTAGCACTTGAAATAAATACAATTTGTAATATCTTTCAGTGAGTTTTCTTCATCCTTTAGGTCAAGCATCACCTGAGGGCAGCATTTTGCTGATAACCAGGACTTACGTCAAACCCTCACCTTCAGGATTGAAGAGTTTCATGTTTTTCTCCTTTTTAGCATTTATTACAAGTCGTAGTTTAGATCTGCAGTATCTGGCAAAGGCCCAAGTGTTAAAGGCTAGGTCCTCAACCTGGAGCTCTTGGGAGGTGGTGGAACTGCATGCTGGGGCCTAAGAGGAGGTCTTCAGGTCACTGGGACAGGTCCTCCACCAGGGATAATGGGACCCAACATCATCCTCTTTCTTTCTTCCTGGCTATGCATGGCCACCTGCTTCTGCCATGATGTGCTCCCTGGCTGTATACCAAAGGCAACAGGTCAACCAGTACCAGACTGAAATCTCCCCAATTGTTACCAAAATAAAACTTTTCTCTTTCTAAGTTGATTGTTTCAGGTATTTTGTTATATTGATGGAAAGCTGACTAATGTGTCATGGATTGAAGTTTACCTGGGATTGAACCCAGGGGTGCTTAACCACTGAGCCACATCTTCAGCCCTTTTAAAAATATTTTGTTAGAGACAGAGTCTTGCTGAGTTGCATAGGGCTTTGCTAAATTGCTGTATTGACCTATACCAGTGGTCCAAAAGTATAGTCCTTAGATCATTAGCATCAAATCACCTGGAAACTTGTTGGAAATGCATATTTTCAGGCTTCAACTGACCAATTCGGTCATACATTCTGTTCTTGGTGCCAACCATTCTCTTTTAATAAGTCTTTCAGGAGCTTTTGGTGCAGTGCCTGCTAAAATTTGAGAACCACAAACGTTCACAAAGCTTATCACTCAAGTAATGGAAAAGGAAAACCAATTAAAAGATGGAGTCTAAGTTTCTTAATGGAAATTGAAATAAAGAATGATGAAAAGGTCTGGAGACCAAGTCCACACATGAGTTCTTAGTGGAGGTGCCCAGTTTCCAGCTGGGGTCCCTTGGAGAGAGGAGCCCTGCCTCACTTCTCTCCCCATCATTTCAGTGTTGCTGTGCAATCTCACTGAGAGTTGTGCCTGTCTGGGTAAAAAGCCCTTGGGACAAGCTTTATCTGGGAAAAATTCCACCACTTAATGAAGCTTTTTAAGGATTAATATTGAGACAACTATAATGCAAAACAACAACAAATAATAATGGGGGAAGGAGCATAATGATTAAAAGTGCAGACTACCTGTGGGCTTTCTGGTTTTACATGTTGACTCTATCACTTTCTACCTGAGTGTCTTGATCAGGTGACCTTGCCTTTTGTAACTTGGTTTCATCCTGTACAACATGGAGTTCAGTAATAATGCAGTTAATCCCTACCTCATAGGGTTTCTATGAGGATTAAATAGAATATAAAATAACTTAAATGACTTTGGAACATAGTTAATGCTCAATAAATATCAAGCATATAACATACAGAATGCATGTATATACACCTACACACACACACACACACACACACACACACACAATTTTCTTGTCCCTAACTTCCTTAGATTGAGTTGTGACCATAGGGTTATTATCAGAAGTTTAAAATTTAACAATAAAGAAGACTTGGACCTCTCATACAAAGAAAATCATGGGCCTCAATGAGAACACTAGTTGAGACACCTTTGTCTTGGGGCTGCTATAACAAAACAGTACCATAAAGTGGATGGCTTATAGTCAGTGGCAATTTTCTCACTATTCTAGAGCCTGCAAGTCCAAGGTCAGGGTGTGCTCATGGTTGAGTTCCAGTGAGGGCTCTCCACTAGATTGTGTTTGCCCACTTCTTATGGTATCCTCACCTAGAAGAATGAGAACAAGCTGACTTTCTGGCCTCTTCTTAGAAGGGCACTGATCCCAACCATGAGTGATCTACTCTCATGACCTAATTATGTCTCCCAAGCCTCATCTCCAAGTCCTATCGCAGTGGGACTAGGGGTTCAACACAGGGGTTCTGGGAGGCACAGACATTCAGTGCATTGCATATATTTCTAACCCATCCAGCTCTTTCTTGCACACATACAAACACCCACCATCATGTTGAAGCAACTGTAACCCAAAAGTGGAAGTGTGTAGTGTCTGTTGTGAGAGGACTAGCCTAATTGGGAGGGGCAGGGAAGGGTCCAGAAATTTCTGTTTTCTCCTTTTCCACTCTACCCATCATTAGCAGGGAATAAAAATTGCCAGAAGGCTAGAAGCATTCTATTGACTGGAAGAAATGGGATTCAAGTCAGAGAATGTGGTATGCAGACTCCCGGGCTGGGTAGGGACCCAGCTCATCTGGGTGGATCAGCAGCAGAAAGGGATCAAGTGGGTCATGGCTGAGAAAGTCTGGCTGCTATTTGAGTGACTTCCTTAAGAGGAAGAGTACTCAGAGGATGAGTGGCTAAAAAGACAACTGATTACTCGGAATACCACATAGGAGATCTCAACAAAGGAGAGAGATCAATTCCCCTAAGTGCCATGCTTGGGAAAAAACACATTTGAAAAGGTAAAGCTACCGGAACATATGGGTTGGGGGGAAAAACAACTGAAATGGCCTTCCATATCTGTATTTTTGACAATAAAAAACAGTTCTGGAAGTCAGTTTTCAAAACCCATGAGATTCATAGAACTCAGTGAAACAGGCGTTGACAGTAGGGACCTCCCTATGGAGTGAACTGGCCCCACTGTTGAGGAAAAGAGTGTCTGTGTTGACAGCTGTCAGGGACAGTTTACCACAGACTTGGGTACGGTTGAAATGTAGACCGTCTGCATGGTCCCTGCTTCCCTTTCGAGTTTCAGTAAGGTGCTGGGGGTAAGTTCCCAGCTTTGCATACATCATCGTGGGTCTTCTCAGGACCTCGTCTACACATATGAGAATGTGGAGCTTAAACATGTCTCCCTCCTCCAGAGCTGCTAGACCTGTCCAGTCATCACTGCAGTCCTGATGGTTAGTTTTACTCAGGCGATCCTTGGAATACAGATGCAAAGCCTTGTTACCTCATAATAGCACTTAGCACAAGAAGAAAAGATGTCTCTTTGTTCATGAGTGCTAATAAGCATAGATTGTCCTGTGGAAGGACATTCACCCAAAGGGCAAGTGTTATCTCTAATACATATAGGTTCAGAATCATTTCTTTTTGCTATCTGTATTTTAAAACTTTTTAAAAATCAACATGATTGACTTTTGTGATAAAAATTCAAAATCAAACCAGACACTGTGGCATGTACCTGTAAGCCTAGCTACGAGGCTGAGGCAGGAGGATTACAAGTTTGAGGCCATCACTGGCAACTTAGAGAGACTCTTTCTCAAAATACAAAATAAAAAGGGCTGGAGATGTAGCTCAGTGGTACAGCACCCTGGGTTCAATGTCTACTACCACAAAACACACAAATATCTATTAGTTGGAGGTGCATACATTTATAATATAGTTCATGTGACTCCCTTAAACACACACACACACACACACACACACACACACCCATGCTTCTTATAATACAGATGGTTACTTACTTCAGGTTCTAGCAAAATCTATGTATGAACTGATACCACCTTCAAGGGGTCCCACTGCAGCCTTTCAAATAGCTGCATAGAGCTGATCTACTAAATTGTAATTTCTAGTAAAGCACTGATTCACTTAACCACCATCATCTAGAATTCTGTGATCCATTGGCACATCTGAGAAAGATTTTCTCATCTTTTTTTCAAAATGCATGTTAATTGAGGATTCACGTTAAAATCCAAAGGCCTAGGTAGTAGAGAAGGCTGCAGTCAGTGATATTTATTTTTGTGTTCAATAAGTGCCTTTCCAGTATTCGTTAGGTGACTCTGTGTAGGGAGAAAGAGGAAATTATGTTTTTGAAAGTTTCATTTAGGGACAGAACGTCAATCTGACTGAGTCATTCCCATTAAAAGCAAACTGTAATTTTCATTGAAATAGAAATCAGTGCAATTTAACACATTCCCTTTTTATGGAAGATTACATTTCACAGACTATAAGAAGGTTGCAAGTGACAAAAAAAAAAAGCAAAATCCTCGTTAGTATGATTTTTATGATGAAAATGTCTACTTAGGTCTGTATTTTATAGAAGAAGGAAAAGACATCATTGAGAACAGTATCTCTTGCAAAAGAGAACTCAATGGTTAGTGCTTAGTGAGACTTTTGAGAACCTTCGCACAAAGAAAAATGGGTTTTGTTTTGTTTTACTCTTTTGTTCATTTTTTCCCTTTTTCTTAATCCTGACAAGCACTGCCAACAGCCAGTTCTTCTCTTTGTCCCTGGCAACTTTCTCCTTTGGTGGAAGAGGGAGTTGGGTTTTTCACTGTGTGTTTTATACCCAAAATTTTTCAAAGATTCTGATCCTTGGATCATATTCTGTCCTATGATTTGTAATCTTATTTGAAAGCTCTGAGAAGATGGAGGTCAAGAAATTTATCCCTATAGTTGATAAATTCTGTATAGACCATGACTTTGGTTTTTTTTTTAATGCAGTTAATAAATTAGAGGGTTTTGGTGGTAGGTATTAGAGATATTTTGGTTGGTATCAGTACCTAGGTTTTCCCTTTCGTTTTTTATCACTTAGTCATATAATAAGAATGTTTGGAAGATTTGAAATTCAAAATAGAATACAGTATTTCTTTACTAGAACATTGTCAGTATAATGAAAAGACAGCTAGGTTGTTTTTTCAACCTTTTCATGATTGTCTTTACAACCATGTAAATTTTCCCTGAATTATTAAGTAAACCAATGCAGAATTACTCATCTTCTTTCATAAAAACATATGAAATAATGTGTGAATAAAAATATTTCATGCTCAAAAGATCAATAAAAATGTTAGTTCTTCTCTTCAGAGGGGAAAAAAGACCATTCTCTGTTTGGAAAAAAGGAGGGAAAACCTATTTATTAGATTTATAGGTACTTGAGCAATTCAGAAAATACATTACCATCTGCTATTTTTTTCCAGTATTGGGAATTGAACCCACAGGTGCTCTACCACTGAGATACACCCCCAGCCTTTTTTATTTTATTTGAGACAGGGTCCCACAAAGTTGCCCAGGCTGGCCTGAAACTGGTGATCCTCCTGCCTCAGCATCATGGGTAGCTGGTTTTACAGACGTGTGCCACTACACCATGTCCAAAGTGCTTTTTACCTTTAATATTTATATGGCTGGTATTAGTATTTGTTTTTTTGGGAGATTCAATTGATGATAATTTTTTTGTTGTTGTTGTGTTTTGTTTTGTTTTGTTTTGGACTAAGGGAGTGAACCTAGGGGTAATTAACCATGTAGCCACATTCCTAGCCCTTCTTTTAATTTTTTTTTTTTTAATTTTGAGACAATGTCTCACTAAGTTGCTTAGATCCTTGCTAAATTGCTAGGCAGGCTTGAACTTGTGATCTTCCTGCTTCAACCTCCCCAGTGGCTGGGATCACAGGCATGTGCTACTGCACCCAGCCCACGTTTGCTTTCAGTGAGAGAGAAAAGAAATAAGTAAGTCACTGGCAAAGGAGCAGCGTAACTGTGAAACAGACACACTATATCCTTAAAAGGAAGGGGCAGGTGGTTTCTAGTCCTTAGAGTCCATAACTATGCACCACATCAAGACCTGGCGCTTTTATCCAGATGGTTGATTGGCTTGTGCAAAACAAGGAAGATTTCAGGCATTTTCCAACTAGTATAGTATTTGAAGGCCAAGTAAAGGACCATTCTTAGAATAACTAATTTTATAAAAAACATCAATGTTTTGTGAAAGTTTATAAATAATCGATTGTACCGAATACATATACATACATCACTAATGTAAGCAGAAATAACCGGAAACAGGAGCAGACCTCAGGTGGATCAGCAAGCTATCTTTATTAAGCAGCGTTGGAATGGCATATTTTCAGGGGAGAAAATGGCAACTGGCTACAAGAGGGGTCTGTGTTTTATAGGTCTTAATGAGAATTAATCATAGCAGAATGTTCACTGGGACTTAATCATTAGAGACCGAGGATCTGCCGGCTGGGCAATCAAGAAACCAGTTGCCCATGTTAAAAGTCTAACTAGGGAAAACAGTTATAAAAGCTTGAAACTCATTGTTACTGGGATGAAAGTCCAGAGCCCAAGGCCCATTGTAGGCCTTCCCCTCCCTTCTCCTGGATCACACTGTCCTCCTTTTCTCCCTGGGGGCTGTCGTTTCCCTTTTCTTGGGGGGTGTTATTTTCCATATCCTTCAACTGCCATGGCCTGGTGATCTGACCATATGGTGGCCAATGGCAGGCTCAGCAACAGCCTGTTCCTTGGACAAATAGAAAAGCTAAGTCAGTCAATTTCCCTTGTGGATTACAGCTAAGAAATCTCTAGAGTATTCAGTGAGTGGAGGGAGCTATAGGTTGTAAGCCACGGGAGAAGGGTGGAACCAGCCAGGCTATTATGGGTCCTATGTATGTTAAAATTATGGGGGAACAGAAGTGAGGGGTAAGAAAAGAGACAGCCAGTGCAGGAAGACTCCAGCACAAATGTTCAGACAGGAGCAGAGGGTGGGGGAGGGGGTCAGAGGGTAAGGGAGAAATTAAAAAAAAAAATAAATTCCAGAGCTTCCTGAAGATCCCTGGTCCTAATTTAGTCTATCCAAGCCCCTGTAATAACTTTTTCTTTTTTCCGTTTTTTCTTTTTTTTTTAAATTTGTTCTAATTAGTTACACATGACAAAATGCATTTTGACACATTGTACACAAATGGAGCATAACTTCTCATTCCTCTGGCTGTACATGGTGCTGAGTCACACCAGCAGTGTAATCATACATGAGTTCAGGCTAATAATGTCTGTTTCATTTTACTGTCCTTCCCATTCCCACTACCCCACTTTTTTTTTATTTGAGATAAAGAAAGACAAATCACTGGGTTTGCTAACAGGAAACAAAATAAATTGTTATATTTTTGTAATACAGATTACACTCAAAAGGACACTGTTGCCGGGCGTGGTGGCGCACGACTGTAGTCCCAGCACTTGGGAGGTTGAGGCAGGAGGATCATGAGTTCAAAGCCAGCC
>JAJEJO010004374.1:588340-617646 GCA_020662805.1 Glaucomys volans
TCATTTAAAATTCAAAAAACAAGTTGATCTCTGATCTCTGTTAGGTAGGCTGGTCGCTGACCCTGTCCTTTATTCTAACAGTTTTCTTATTTTCCTCTGGGAAATATTATTTTCCCACACACACCAACCCCTCTCCTCTGCCACTGCCTTCACCAGGGGGGCTTGTGACTCAGATCTGGCCAATCAGTGGATGAATCTCAACATCCAGATCACAATGATGGGTCGTGCTATGAAAGCATTATATAGGTATGAACTATTTTAATTCTTGAGGAAAAATATGAAAAATGGTGTGGAAAAAGAAGGAAGAGTTGAAATTACAATTAGGGTGGTAATACTCTAAATAATAAGACTGACTTCTAATATTGCTATTAATTACCCAAGTTACCACAGACAAGTCCTTTCCCCCTTTTGGGCTTTAATTTCTTTGTATGTACAAAGCTAACAGTAGTCTGTTCTTGGTCGCTTTTCCTCCTAAATCAGGAAACCTAACTAAAGTTCAAGAATTGAGTAGTGATATAATCACCTGTTTCTTGGGCACTGACAGATTCATAGGTGTTAAAACTGGGGAAATAATGATTTTTGCCATCAGGGGACCTGCAGGAGATCATTTTGAATTTGACAAAGTGTTCCCCTTTCCTGACCTATAAATTAAAGTTTTTACTCCATCACACTTTCCCAGTTATTACAACCGGCACTTTTTAACCACAACTAGTTAATCTGAAAATGAATCTCCAGAATATCCTGCTTTATCCCCCTCCCCCTGAAATTTCTCTCTCCCTCCCTCCCTCCCTTTCTTTCTTCCTTTCTTCCTTCCTGGAATACAGATGGATTTGACAGAGATCATCTGTCCAAAGTGATTCCAACATGGAAAAAAAATTATGTTTCATTCTTTTTTTTAATCACCAGAGCAGCATAGAATTCAAAAGCGGAGTGATTGTATGAACAGGTGCATGGTGATGCTGATACAGGTCAGAGTGATTTTGAGGAATCTCTTCCCTCCTATCATAGATATATAAGAATGGTTCTGGGTATAGTATGTTCTAACCACTTAAAGCTGGAAGGACCAAGTGGTGGCTTCTATATCATCAATTAGCTCTGTTATTTGCAGAGTTGACATTGTGGTGACTGGTCGATCTTGTTTTTCCGGCTGGTTTAGCAACTGGACCCTCTGTGAAGGACTGTATATCAGATATCAAAGGTACTGCAAAGTCTTGGATCTTTGAAACAATATTATTCTTTGCTACCCCAGCTGGCCACCTTTCTCCTCCTAGCTCACTAGACAGGAAAAATTCCAAATAGCCTGCTAGGGCTACCATCCTTCTAGGTTAGACAAGGGAGACAGAAGCATTTTTAAAAAATATTCCTTGTTAACTTATTTCTTTCCAATAGAAAACCAGGGGGTGGGGTGGGGTGAGGAGGAATGGAATTCTCCCTGAAGTATTAGCATTTTATTACTCTGCCGAATGAGTTCTCTCTGCTGCATCTAGAACCAAATTTCCATTGACTGACCACTCCTGGGCCTGCTGGGACATGGCATAGTTAATAATACAGTGTTCAGTAGCCTCCCTACTCTCCCTGGGCAAGCCAGGTTAGGAAGGAGTAGTCCCTGTGTTTGGTGGATGGGGTGTGTGGGTAGAAAAAAGAAAGTGTCCAGGACTCTGATATTTCCAAGAGTGGGAAGTCCCATGAAGGCAAGGCTGTGGGCTTATTGGGAAAGGAGTGAAGATTAGAAGGAAAACACACCACTGTGGACAGCAGGAATGTGTGCGAAACACCAAAGACAAATCCACCACTCTCACAAGATTAGCACTAAGCAGTAAACCAACTAACCACTCAAAGATCAGGCCATCAGAACCCTATGTGGGTTGATTCAGGGAGGGGAGTGGGGGATGTCAGGAGACACACCCGCACAATGACATTATGCATCCCTGACCCATCTGGGCATCTGCAGAGCGCTTTTCTTTTTTCAGGTGATTCAAAACCCTCCCTGGGTTTAAAATTCATGAGAATGAATGAACAGTTAAAATATTCATCTGTTTCACAGAGGAACTGGTTAGATTAATTAGGTGCTCCTGGTGACATTTCTAGTTCAAGCGTATTTGATGTTCTTTCTTTTCCCCTAAAAATGTCATATTTTAATAAGTGAACAATGGGTAACATGGTACAAGCAAGCCACCACAAACTCCTGGCAATTTCTCTGATTTCTGGCTGTGTCCTTCTACCACAGGTTATTGTTATTTATTATAATAATGGCAGCCCTGATTTCCTGGAAAACATGTTCTAATTCTTCCAAGAAACTGGAAAATAACAAGGACTTGCAAATGTCTCCTTTTTTCCTCTCAGTGTCCTATCTTGTTTTTCAAGCAAACTTTTGTAAATTTTTTTTTTTGGTTTTTATTATTAGTTTTATACTTTTATCATCACAAAAGCAAAGTTTTTTGTTTTATCCCCAGAGCCTAGAGTATAGTAAGCATTCAATAATTATATAATAAATGAAATGAATAAATGATTGACTGAATGCAGGAATTGTACAAGAAAATAGTTCCTTGGAAAACCAGTGGATTGAAAAAAAAAAAAAAAGAGGCTGAAGTAAATTCATTACACATTAGGGACAAGGTAGAGATTTGGGTGTCAAGTCACAAGTTTAAGCAATGTAAGGACACTTCAAATGACAGAATTAAAGCATTTGGTTGGGATTTTATAAATGCTAGTTACATGAGAGAATATCTAGAAGCATTTCAAAAATATTGTTTTAAAGGTATGTTAATACATGTGTCTCATTAGTAATCCCACTGTTTTTTTTTTCTTCCAGACTTGTGAAGGCATTGTGCTGTGACTGAAAGTGCCAGATGACATATTTGAGTCTGTTAAATATGTGAAGGTACCAAATGCCTGGAGGTCTAGGGTCTCCCAAAAAGATGGAAAATCTGCCAGTGTGGCAATGTACAGGGGTCCTCCCATCCTACTGCCCTCAGGGTAGGGGACCAACCCTACAGTGGCAGCCTCAGTGGAGCAGAGGGCATGTGTTCACCCAGCCATTTGACAGAATCACCCTTACAATCAGAGCTATGCAAGCAAAACTTTTGAGGTCCATGGGTGTCTTCGTCCTTGGTGCTGCTATACTGTAATACCCAAGCCAGGTCAACTTCTACACAGCACACATATTTTTTTCTCGAGGATGAGAAATCCATGATAAACTTGCCCGCCCCTGGTAAGGGTCTTCTTGCTGTGTTCTCATATGACAGAGGCTGGAGGGTAAACCAGCCTAAAGCGCCAGGCTGGAACCTCTCTAGGGCCCTAATCCTATTCCTGAGGATGGAGCCCGCGTGGCCTAATCACCTCTTAAAGGTTCCACTTCTTAATACTGCCGCACTGGTAACACCTGAATTTTGGAGGTGACACATTCAAACCCTAGCAACGTAAGGATGTCTCATTTCAATGTTTTGCTCATTCGGAAAGGGGGAAGTTCCTAGGCTTGTCAGACATCTTGGGCAAAGCAGAGTCTAGTAAACTCGGATCATTAGGAAAGGGAGGCCTGTTTAGATGAACTATTCCCCAGGTCTGCCCAAATCAAAGGTTATGAGATAAGCAGGTGGATGGGCTGTGATGCCACCGGAGGCTCCATGTATGCGGGAAAGTGAAACTGTCTAGGGATATAAAGCCTAGTTCTGGTTTCACTTTCTTAAAAAATTTAATCCATCTATTAAGCGTGGATAATCTCTGAATTTCGCCAAGCGCTGTCCTCGAAGCTCCAAAAAAAGCCCAATATAGGAACAGCTGTGGTGTGAATTAGTTGGTCTAAGCTTTTGGGCTGCTTCCAACTTCGCAATTGCTCATGCCCTACAGGTCAAGGAAAGAAGTGATGTAATGCACTTAGCTGGGCCACTTTAATTACAATGGAATGGAGAGGGGGAGGGGTCACAGGCGGGGACAAGTTTAGCGCATGACTTGCCCTAGGGATGCAGGAAACAAAAACATCGACAACCATTGGTTGCGTCCACTTCCGACCCTGGGATCTAGCTGCAGGTCTGGAACCTTGAAACACACATTTCCTGGGAAGAGGGTGGCGCTATCTATACGTTGTCAACCTCAAACACAAACAGCGCACACACGTTCACGCAGGCTGGCAGCGTCCTCCCTGCTGGGATGGGCGTGGGGCTCAGTGCTTGGCACACGATCCCCAGAAGGCTCCTGCGAAGCCGGCTAAGGCTGCCGGGCTCGGCGCGCAGAGTCCGAGGAGGATCTGCGCCTGTGGAAACTGGTGTCACCCGGGCTCGCTCCAAGTGAGCCGCGCTGTCGTCATTCATTCGCAGTGTCCGGAGCGTCCTTCCAGAGGGAAGCTGGGCTGGCTGCTGGTGCAAGTGGCCCCGAGACGGAGTGTTAACGCGCGGCGTCCTCGGGAACTGGGAGCAGCTGGAGCCGCAGGCGGCCCCGGAGCCGGAGTCGGAGCTGCGGGAGCCACCGCGCCCCAGCTGGGCTCGGCCCTGACCGCGGCGACGATCCGGCTCGCGTCGCCCGCAGCCCTGCCGCCGCCGAGCGGGATCCTGGGACCAAGCCACACCACTTCCTCCTCCTCCCGCTCTCCATCCTCCTCCCGCTCCTCCCGCCGCGGTGGGCCGGAGCGGGGCGGCGGAGCGGCGGGCCTGGGCGTCTGCGGCCGCGGGCGCGCGGGGGGCGGCGGCGCTGCGGGGAGGATGCTGCTCGCAGCACCCGGGTCCTCGCGGTCCTCCCGGGCCGCCCGCGGGGGCTTTGTTGTGGCCCTGGCGCCGCGGGCCGCCCCCTGGTGAAGTCGCTGGCGGCCGTCTCACCTAGCGGGCGGGCGGGCGCGCGTGTGGCCCGGAGTGCGCGCCCGTGCGCGCCAGTGTGCAGGACCCGACCCGCGGCCCCTTTGTGCGTCCGCCGTCGGCGGCCGGGACCATGTGGGTGAACCCCGAGGAGGTGCTGCTGGCCAACGCGCTGTGGATCACCGAGAGGGCCAACCCCTACTTCATCCTGCAGCGGAGAAAGGGGCACGCCGGCGATGGAGGCGGCGGTGGCGGACTGGCGGGTAAGGACCTGGCCGCTCCCTGCGGGAGGGAGACCGGGAGCACCGCGGCCCCGCCCGCGGCTCTGGGCTGGGGACGCCGCCCGGTCCCCCGGGCTCGGCCACCCTCCCCGCCTGGGTGTGTGGAAGGCACGGGGAGTCGTGATTTGCACACTGGGCGAGAGATGCTTCCTTTCTCACCCTGTCAGGCAATGGGGTCTTCGCGTGCTGGGCGCCCCAATAGGGGTGATGTTGATGAGAACCAGGATGAGTGAGTCTGGGGCGGGGGGAGTATTATCCCTTATGAGTTGAAAACGTTATTCCCTCCCCCTCCCTTTATATATGGAGATGGAATGGTTAATTTTTACTTCACTGTCTTTACTGGCAATAGCAGGATCAGGTATAAAACGCTCTTTTGTTTTCAGGGAAACAATCAGTAAGGAGCTAATGTGGTCATTTCCTATATTAGTTATGACCAAACAGAATGAATAAGGAAAAAAAATTCTTTTGTTGCACCGAAATAGTCATAAAACAAAGCAAGTGATCTGGTTCTTTTGTAAAAAGAATTGGCTGTATTAGCGCATTTTAACTAAATGCTATTATTAACTCAGTCACTTCTTTAACCCCTTCACAAGGTATTACTAATGTAACTAACTGAAGCCTTGCCATATTCAGGATTATAAGATCAATCAGACCCATATCCCAAGCCACACCATGTCAGAAAGATCTTCCTTTATTAACTAAGTAGCACATGGTGGGAAGTTACAAATAATCTTGAACTCATACTAGAGAAATTGACCCTTCCCTTCCCCTTGTTGGGGTGAACAGAACTGGAATACTTTTTACAGTGAAAAAGTTATCAGAAGACACAGAAGTTTACCAGGAGAGAAGCTACAGAAGAGATGCCCTGTAACCTCTTTAGGCTTGAGACTGTTTCGCTTTCTCAGAGTTTGCCTGCTAGGTAAATTGCTTTCACGATGTCCTGCTATGAAATAAAAATCCTTAATATGGTTTGTATTTCATTATGAATATATTTGTAAACTGGATTTATCAGGATTAAAATTAAGGAGTCATGTGGTACAACATACACTGGCATATGTTTGAAAGATTTTACTAGTACATCTGGCAGTTTATAGGTAATCTGATTTTTTTTTTTTTCACTTTTCAACTAAGACAGAAAATCTGTAACACTCTGGCATCATTATGGAAATACTGACTGGTGAATTAGAATCAGAATTTTCCCGTTCATTTTGTAGACGTTATCTGAGTATAAACTTCAGTGTGTAACTTGCATATCTAATTTGGGATTGTCTTTCTTTAAACCCCAGACCACAGTGTAGATAGTTTATCATACTAACAAAGAACATATTCAGTTGAAATTAACTCTCTGACACCAATAACCACAGAAGTATTTATTTTCCCCAGTCATTGCAATAGGATATGAATAATTCAGGGATCTAGAGCCTTCTTTTTCTACTTGTTTATCGTGTTCCTACTGATACTTAGAGCTATAACTCACTAGAGTGCACTGTAGTGACTCATTTCTCATTTTGTTCACTTAGAATTTTGTCATCGATGACTTATTTCAGATAGATGAGCTCTTTTTAATTAAAAACTCAGAACTATTACACTTTCCTGAAATATTTGAAATTATCTTCCTTTGTGCTAATAGTCCTGCCAACAAAAGCTTATTTTCAGCCAACAGAGGTAAAATGTTTGATCTAATAGATTAGTGTCATGTTCAAATGTAACAGTAGCATTTTAGAAATTGTTGTACTATGTATGGTATTTTTTGGTACCAGGGGTTGAACCCAGGGGCGCTTAACCATTGAGCCACATCCCCAACCCTTTTTATGTTTAACTTTGAGACAGGGGCTTGTTAAGTTGCTTAGGGCCTCAGTTGCTGAGACTGGCTTTGAACTTGATCCTTCTGCCTGAACCTCCCTAGACACTGGCATTACAGATCAGTGCCACCGTGCCCAACTTACGATGTGTAGTATGTTCCAACTCTAGTGTGAATTCATTTATTCATTCATTAACTTACTAAATCATTAACAAATTTTTTTTTTGGCAATTTCTGAAGTGTCAGTGTCGTGAAACTCACAGATAGATGCTAAAGAAATCATCACATAAATTAATATAAAATTACTGTTTTGTGGGGTCCCAGCAAAAAGAAACAGAACTCAACTTAGCTTAAATGGAGAGTTTAGTGAAAGGGCAATTTAAAGAGATGGAGGCTAGTTTATCAGAATCAGTGAAAGAGGCTTGGGTGGGGGGAGAGCTGTTACCACCTCAGGCCTGAAAAACAAGAGGCCGGGATGATGTTACTAGAGTCCATTAATGCTGGAGCCAGGGAGGAGGAGCTTGAGCTCAGAGGAAGGAGCCAGCCCTGGAAACACCCCCCACAGTAAGAGCAGGGGATGGGCCCTGACTGCTTTTCTCCCACACTCCCAGCTTCTGCTGTTACTTCTTCCAGCAGCGCCCTTTAGAAGCCAGAGGGACAGTGGGTCCTAGTGATGTCATCTCTCTCCAGATCAGTTTCCTCTCCCAGAGATGGACCTGGGAGGTGGGGGGCAACTGAAAATAACCATTGCAGGTGTCATAGGAGAAGAGCATGATGTCTGTTAGTTTTAGTTGGGATGGGGGGAAAGAAAAAATTCTCTGAATAAATGGCTTTTGAGCTGAGAACTCAAGAAGAAAAATATGGGCCTGTGAGGAGAGGAGGAAAGAGCACGAGTTGGGTATCAATTGTTGGAGATTTTCTGGAAGATCTCAGCACTTATATAATGTGCATTATCTGGACCAAGGTAACAGTGTCCATCAGGAAATAGATGATGACAGATAAGTGGAACTGCCGTCCAGTATGAACTGGCCCTGTGTGATCCTTATGGTGCTTGGTAAGATGTTAGCACAGGAAACATGCAAAAGAATGAGCCAAAGGTGTTTTAAAAAATTAAGCCATTCTGTTCTTGATTCCAGCAATGTGCATGGGTACTGGTGTTAGGGAGCCTTCTGTCCCACATGGACTTATTTTTTTAACCTCTTAACTTTTAACCAGGATTTCATATGCATACAGAAAAGTGAACAAAATATGATGTAGAGTGCAGCGATTTATCACAAAGTAAATACTTTACAACCAGCACCAGGATTTTAAAAAGACTAGAATATTGCCAATGCCCCAAAAGCCCCCATCGCCACTCTCACCCTCCCCTGAAGGTGAACACTTCCTGATGTTCTTGGCAAACACTTCTTTGTTTTTCTTAGAGTTTTTTTTTGACAATGAGCATATCCCTAAACACAATACGCTGGGCTGCCTTTTTTTTTTTTTTTTTTTTTCCCATAGAGTGTGTACCTGTGCCTGGACCTGTCTGCTCAGCATTGTTTGTGATACTCATGAATGTTGTGGCCTGTGGTGGGAGTTGCTTCTCTTTTCTCTGCTGTATGGAAAACTGTTACATGGATGCTGTATGATTTACATATCCAAACTTTATTTGCTGTCTTGTTGGTGAACCTTTGGATGTCCCTTGGGTGCATTATGGACAATGTGGTTCTGGTCACTTTTGTGCATGTTTCATGGTACCCGTAGCTGGCCGTTTCTATTTGGTCCACAGCCAGGAGAGGAATTGCTAGCTTATCTGATGTGTGTAGCATCAGCTTTAGTAGATAATCCCAAACCGTTTCTAAAGTAGTTGTACCAATATACTCCCACCAGCAGCATCTGGGAGTTTCTCTGGCTCTGTATCTTTGCCAACAATGTCAGTTTTCATGATTTTAGCCATTAGGCTGGTTTTGTAGTAATATTGTATTGTGGGGTTAATTTGCTTTTTTTTTTTTTTTTTTTCGTTCCCTTACTGATGAAACTGAGCTCCTTTTCTTTTGTTTATTGGCCATTTGAAATATTTTGTAACATTGTTGTTCAAGTCACTTGCTCATTTTCAACTGGGTTGTTCATATTTTTCTTATGGAATTGTAGAATTTCCAAAAATATCCTAGATATGAGCCCTTGTTGGTTAAATGTGTGGCAGGATCTTCCTTCTCTTGCACGTCTATTCAGTCTCTTAATAAGAACAGGTTTTTTTAAAAATGTTAACATCCAAACCCTTTATAGATTTTCTTTTATGTTACTGTTTTGTTGTATCCTGAGTTTTCAATAAGTCTTTTCCTACTGTTATAAATATATTCATCTATGTTATTTTCTAGAAGGTTTACAGTTTTAATTCCCAAGTTTATAATCTGATATTCATTGGGAATTAATTATTGCACACAGTATGAGGCAGGAGTCAAGTTTTATTTAAACAAAAGTTTTTGTTGTTGTTGTTTTGTCAAATGGGCTTTCATTTGATCCACTGTATTGGGAAGATTGTTCTGTCTCCACTCGCTTGTAGGGCTATCCCCATTATAAATCAAGTACCTAAATGTGGATGGTCTGTTGGGGCTTTCTGTTCCTTTCGTTGTGGTTATATTCTTGCACCAGTATCATTCTGTAGTTTAATAACAAGAATTTAGGTTTAGTAGATCAAGTTCTCTTGTTCTTTGTTCTTGGATACTCTTTGACTTTACATTGATATAATATTTTAAAATCATCTTATGAAGTTCCACCAAAACAAATCAACATCAACAACAAAGACTTAAACTGTTGGGATTTTGATTGATCATCTATAAACAAAATTTTTTAAAAAAATTGTTACCTTTTTAATATCAACTATTCCAGTCCATGAAAATGGTATACTTCTCTATACATTTAGCTCCTTAAAAAATTTTCTCAATAAGGGCTGGGGTTGCAGCTCAGTGATAGAGCCACTTGCCTAGCATGTGGAAGGCCCTGGGTTTGATTTCCAGCACCCAAAGAAATAAACATTTTCTTTCAATAACGATTCATAGCTTTCTGTGGAGAATTTGTAACACATTACTAAATTTAGTCCTAGGTGTTTGGCATTTTTTCATTAGTTGGATGTTGTGTCTTTTTAAAACTTGATCTTCTAATTCTTTTTTGCTAGGATGTAGAAATAAATAGTAGTTGTTTTTTATATTGACCTTATATCCAGAATGTCACTAAGAAATGAATTTTTGTGATTATATCTGTAGATTCTTCTGTATTTTCTATACACAGAACCACATCATCTGATAATATGGGCAGTTTTATTTTTTATCCTTATGCTTTTTAAGAATTTTCTCTGCCTTTATATGCTAGGTACAATTGTGAACTGATGTGGTTATTGTACATATCCTTGCCCATTTCTGGGTCTTAAAAAAAGACTTTCAACATATTTTCATTAAGTATGATAATTTTTGTAGATTTTTTTTTCATTTTAAGGGATTTCCTATTCATAGCTGGCCAAGAATTTTTTATTATATGGATCTTGAATTTTTTCAAATACTTTTCTGTGTTTATTGAGGTGTAATTTTTTTCCTGTTTTCTGTTTATGTGGTGATTTTAACTGATTTTTCAAGTGCTTAACCAAACTTATATATGTAAAAATAATCCAGCCTGACTATATTTTTTATTTTAAATAATATCATTTTCTAACCCTTTATTTAGAACTTCTGTGTCCTTTTAGATTGGCCTATAATTTTTCTTTTTTTATAACAACCTTGTCAAATTCTAATCCCAGGGTTATATTGGCCTTAAAAGTGTACATTCTGTTCTGTTTTCTGGAAGGGTCTGTGTGTTATCAGTGTTATTTCATCCTAATGTGTTTGGTAGAATTGATTAGTGAGACTGTCCGACCTTGAAGTTTTCTTTGTGAGAATGTTTTAAATTCTGGATTTGATTTCTTGAATAGTACAGCAGTATTAAAACCCTGAAAAACATTTCATTTACTCCTAGTTATGTTATATATTTATAGGATTTATCTTTTGCATCTAGATTTTCAAATACATTGGCATAAATTTGTTAATAATATCCTCATATTTTAAATGTCTATGTAATATACAGGGATTCCACCTTTTTATTGGTTATTTGAACTTTCCCTTTCTTAATTGTTCTAGGAATTTATCCATTTTTTGTTTTTTAAATGATCAGCTTCTGGATATGTTGACCTTTATTGTTGTATATTTATTTTCTATTTCATTAATTTCTGTTCTTATCCTTATTATTTCTTTTGTATATTTTCTGTGTATATAAATTGCTGGGTTTTTCACCTCTTGAATATGATGCTTTGGGGTTGGGGTGTAGCTCAGTGGTGGAGCACTTGCCTAGCATGCGTGAAGCTTTGGGTTCAATCCCTGTCACCAAACCAAATAGAATGGAAACTGTTTTACACAGTTTGAGTCTGAAGTAGTAGGTGTATATACATTTATAATTGTAATATACAATTTCATAATAATAAAAACGCAATTTTATTATTATGAAATTTTTACCTATTTTCCCAGAGTTGCTTAACACCTCATTATTATAGTTATAAAAGATTGATTTTTTTTCAGTGTTAGTATCTTTTGTTTTTTTAATTCCTTTTGAATGAATAAAAAAATGCTTAGTTAATTGATCATCAGTCTTATTTTCTAACATACTCATTTTAGAACTCTGCATTTCCCTCTAAACATGACTTTATCTGTATTCCAAAAGTAAGTTTTGATACATAGTAGTCTGATGATTATTGCACTCAATTTGTATTTTCCATTTTCTTTTCTGTCTTTTTTTATCTTAAATTATTTAGATACATTGTTCTTAATTTTCAAGCTTATTGGTATCTACTTTAATCAGTCGGAAACCTTATATGATTTCAGTGCTCTGAAATTTATTGACTTGTCTTATGCCCTGCCAGTGGTTCATGTTTTGTAATGTTAACATGTTGTGCTTGAGAAAAACATGTGTATTGCAATTGTGGGATAAATGTTTTATTTATATTTATTTGATCAATTTGAGAACTTGTGATCAAGTAGTTCATATCTTAACAAAGTTTTTAATCTTTTGATTCTGCACTTGTGGAAGTTATATTTAATTCTTCAGTTACAACTATGATTTTGACTATTCTTAGAGTTCCTTAAGTTTTTGTTTCATACAGTTTGAGGCTGAAGTAGTAGGTGTATATACATTTATAATTGTAATATATAATTTCATAATAATAAAAACCCAATTTTATTATTATGAAATTTTTACCTATTTTTACAGAGTTGCTTAACACCTCATTATTATAGTTATAAAAGATTGATTTTTTTTCAGTGTTAGTATCTTTTGTTTTTTTAATTCCTTTTGAACGTCTTTGCCTCTTAATAGGGTTAGTCAATGTACCTATGCTTGGATTTTCACCTATTTTATTATGGTTTCTTATAACATTTTAATTCTTAACATTTTTTTGACTCGAGAATGTGTAATTACTGCTGTTCTTAAAAGTCTGTGTTCCGGGAAATTTTCACACATTTACCATTTTTGTTGTACTATCTTCTTCCATCTCTGACCTTTTTTTCTGGAATTGTTTTTCTACTGCCTAAAAAATATCCGTTACTCTTTCTTTAGTTAGAACCTACTGGTGATAGTTTCTCGGTTTTCATATCTCTGCAGATGTTTTCATTCTTGAAGTATATTTTTGTGCTGAATGGTTGGTTGGCAGTTAATTTTTTTTTAAGCAAGGTCAAGATATTGTCCCATTGTTTTCTGATTGACATTGATAAGTAAACTGTCACTCTGAATTGTTGCTACTTTGTAGGTCATATGTCTTTTTTTATTTAACTGCTTTTTGTTTGTTTGTTTTTGGTGCCAGGGAATGAACCCAGGGACTCAACCACTGAGCCACATCCCCAGCCCTTTATTTTTTATTTTGGAGACAGAGTCTTGCTGAGTTGTTCAGGATCTCACTAAGTTGCTCAGGCTGACTTTGAACCGGTGATCCTCCTGCCTCAACCTCCTGAACAGCTGGGATTACAGGTGTACACCACTGTGTCTGGCTCTTGACCTGCTTTAAGATTTCCTCTGTGACTTTGGTTTTCTGTCATTGTACTATAGTCAAGATAATCATGGATTTTAAAAACTTATGTGTGGAAATAGTATGATTTCTTTCTTCTTTCTTACATTGGTTTTCCAAACATCTTATCCACTGTCTCTTCAAATATATCCCCCCACTACTTTTCCATTTCTTCTGGTACTCCAATGACATGAGTATTTGATCTTACTGTATCTACTATGTTTGTTATCTACTAATTTTTATGTTTTGGTTATTTTCTTCTACTATGTTCCAATTTCCTATTTTTTCAAGCATATGTACTCTCCTTTTAAGCTTAATAATTTCTAATTTTTTTTAATTTTAAGATTTTAATTTGGTCATTTTATAATTTATACTTATTATAACACTGAATCTTGTTTTTTATCTTTTTTTGAGTGAGCGTAGTTTTTTAAAAAGTCTATATTGAGCCCATATACATCTCTGCTAGTGTCTGTTATTTCTTAGTTTTCATTCATACGTTAGGTCTTCCTTTACGCCTGGTTACTTTTGATTATGTTCTGACCATTGTGTTTCTACTTTGTAGAAGCAATCTGGAGCAGAAGGTAATATTATTTTCTGTAAGAGAGATTTTTTTCCCCTAGTTGGAAAC
The DNA here is from genome assembly GCA_020662805.1 of Glaucomys volans. Classification (NCBI taxonomy): domain Eukaryota; kingdom Metazoa; phylum Chordata; class Mammalia; order Rodentia; family Sciuridae; genus Glaucomys; species Glaucomys volans. The sequence continues at coordinate 601,893 of JAJEJO010004374.1, forward strand.
AGAGATCACTTTAAGTTTAATTGATAGATTTCAAAACTGAGTTGTAACCTGGGTGTTTTTGCCTACTTAAGATTACACTTAAAATTAGGGTTCATCCCTTGTACATCCCAATCCAAAGAGAAGTCATCGATCTTTGGTGGCACTGACTCCTGTTCTGGTCTGCCCAGTTCACAGTTCTTTTAAAGCACATTCATGTCATAAAGATAGAGGGAAGGTCAGTGGAGTGGAAGGAGATTAAGGGGGAGTGAGGAGGAAAGGGGAGGACATGTGGAATGAATTTGACAGAATGACACCGTGTATGTGTGCAGATATACCGAAATGCATTCCACCTTCATGTATATCTATAAACACCAATTAAAAATAAACAAATAGAAGGAAGACCAGTAGCATAGAGAAAGGATAACATGGGGAGGGAACAGGAGAGTGAAAGAGGAGGCACTGGGGACTGGAATGGAGCAAATTAAATTCCATGCATGTATGATTATGTCAAAATGAACCTAGCTGTTATGTATAAATATGATGCTCTAATAAAAGCAACTCCCCTTTCCCCCCAGCTGAGATAATTTGTCTCTTTAATTATTTGATGTTTTGGAGTACATTTTGTCCAGCTGTACAGATGTTGTCAGAGGTGGATATTGGTTCATATTGTCTTGTCTGGAAGGAAGGAAGGAAGGTATAACCCCATTTTATACCAAAGAAACTAAGACTATAGAGATCCAGTGACTTGCTCTAGGTCCCCTAGCAAATAAGGGGGAGCCTATTTAATTTTGTATTTATTTGGTATTCTTTACAAGCCTAATCATAATGCTATATGTTAATCCTATTTTCTTCCTACAAATCATACCCACCTTGAGAATCTTAAAAATTCTCAAAAAGTCTGTGGACTGACTCCATCTCAAAAAAAATGAAAGCACTCCAAAACTTGCCCTGCAGTTTTAGGAGTTTCATGGATCCTGGGTGAGTTAGAACTCAAGCTTTAGGTTAGGGGATGCCACCAGAGCTGGCGTCAGTTTCATTACCCAAAATCCAAAGTGTGATTTCTTCAGTAAACTGTTCTGTCAGAAATGTGCTTGAGTAGCAGCTGTGTTTAGAGTGCTAACTTCACAGAGATGTGAAATAAAGAACGGGCGGATTTCTGCTTGTGGCCATTACTGACCTAGTCATCTGAGCTGAAGGAATACATTTGAGAGCATTGAGGACAGACGTGGAGGCCATATGGGTGCAGACTCATTAAGGCTGTGTTGAATCACTGCATCTCAGCTGGAGGGTGGAGACCTTCACAACTAGGGAAACTCGTCATTTGATAACCAAACAAAAATCTCCCAGTGGTGAGAGAAAAACAACAAAGCTGTGTTCTAGAAGCCCCAGCTGGTGAGCGGGTACTTGTTTTAGGGTAAATTTTTTCATCTTTCTAATTCTGAGTGTTAGTGAAGTAACTACTAGGTACACTCATTAATGTTGTTCCACGTATACAAAAGCAGTGAGATTTTATCTTAGTCCCTAACAGAGCTTAATGTCATACCTTCTGCGTGTTGGGGTGGGTGGTAGTCTCCATTTGTGTGTAACGCTGGCTTATAAAACTTGCATAACAAGCAAGTGCTATGAGCAAGAAGCATGATTAGCAGAAAGAGATTTTGCTTGATTTATGTTATTACGAACACGAAGAGAACTTTTTAAAATTCTTAAATTTTATTTGTTCTAATTAGTTGTACATGACAGTAGAATGCATTCATACATTGTGATTGATAGATCATGCTTAAGTGGAGTGTAATCTCTCATTTTTCTGATTATACATATTGCAGGATCACATCAGACATGCAGTCATACATGTACATGAAGTAATAATGTGTTTACATTAAGAGAACTTTATCCACAGAATCACTGACATCAAACTCATTTGAGATTTTGCCTTGCTCTACAAAAAATCAGTAAGAACAAACATGCCTTGCTTCTGTAGGATTCGAGATGACTTTTGACATCTTCTTGGTATCTATAAATGGATCTCAAAACTTAGGCAAGAGAAAAACTGCTCCAAGCTTCCCTGAAGAAATGTGAGGAATTTGAGAGGTTGAGGCAGACTTCCTGTGCTGGGAGCATTGCAGATGCTGTCCTGGTTTCCCATCTTCCTGCACAGACAGGACCCACTTTGTGAAGTCAGGTTGTAAATTATGGTAGGGTTCCCAGGTCTGGCTACAGAAGCTGGAGTTGTGAACAAAGCAGGAATTTGGAACAGGAACGTGGCAGTTTATAATGCTGTGGGGGTTGCCACCAGCTCTGGACCTGGGAGCTGGAAGGAAGTTCATGCATGCCTGGTGACCCAGCAGCGTGCAGGGAATGCCCGAGGCAAATGGGAAAGGCACAGGGCTGCTCTTTGCACCCCACTTCCTGTTCTCTCTCTTGCTGCTTCTCTGGGCTCCACTGGATTCAAATCGCAGTGCTCCTGTCACCAAACATGTGCTTTGTGAAGTTTCTTCTCGATTTTCTTGGCTAAAGTGTCGCTTGATAACTTTTTAGCAACTGTTGTGCAGAGTCCTTAAGTTATGTAACATACGGGAAGCGCAAGAGCCCTCCATTGATGACTGCCTCCATCCCCCATGTCCTTGCTGATGTTCTCCACTGTCAGGAGGCCACTGGTTCCAACTCACCCCTGTGTGTGAGAAAGAAAGGCTTCTGCATTCACAGAGACAGTGCAGTTTTACAAGGATGCTGCTAGAGCGAAGGGATCTTTGTCTGATATTCAGGCAGCTTGACTAAGTTAAGTCAAATATGCAGGCTTTTTGAAGAAGACATTTTTTTAATTTCTTTAAAAAAGATTTTTTTTTTCAGATGTTGCTGGACCTTTATTTTATTCATTTATTTATATGTGGTGCTGAGACTCGAACCCAGGGCCTCACACATGCCAGGCAAATGCTCTGCCACTGAGCCACAACCCCAGCCCCTGAAGAAGACATTTTTGCCCAGCGGCCTTCAGTTGTTCTGCATAGCTCAGTCCTTTTCCCCTTACGCTGTCCCTCCCTCTTTCTTCCCCTCCCTCCCTTGCTTCCCTCCTTCCCTTTTCTGCACATTTTGAATACCCTCTCAGTGGAGAGAGTCAGTTTTCCCTCTCATTCTCCCTGTTCCTTCCTTCCCTCCTCTTCTCCATCTCTCTCTCCCTCTTGCGCAAATGGTTCTCTCCCATGGTGGCCAACTGGGATCACCCAGGAGAGGCCTGGGTGGGAGGCAGAAGGAAGGCTAGCTCCCTTCTGTTGTCATGTAGTTACATTACAGCAGTTTGTATTTGGGAAGCATGGTTAAACCAGACCACAATGAAGTCATCATCCCTCTTTCCTCTTGTCTGTTTTCCCTTCCCATCAGGTGTGTGTTCTGAAGAGCTCCAAGGACAGGCTGGTTGTTTTTTGAAGTGTTCTGCAGTTACCTCTGGTCTCTAGTTTGCTTCCAATGGTAAACACAGCTTTGCTGTTAGGTTATTGACACATCTCTCAGGGAGCCCTGGATGGCTGGGTTTCCTAGCTGTGGGGTCCATTCAAGAGATCCTGTCACCTGGAGATCTGGATTAGAAACTTGACTGTGGATGAGATCAACAGGGATCTTCTGCTGTGTTTGGGTGCTGGGAGCAGGACGCTAGGTGAATAGGCCCTGAGGTGCCTGGTGCCTGGGACAGGCACACCTGTGGCCACACCCACTCTCCCTTCTCAGCCCCATTCTCCTAAGGCTTGCTTGAGTGGGAGTTTGCCAGAGTGAAGGTCACAAAGGACTTGGACTCCGTTTACACCTTAAATAGAAAAAGTGAACTCTGTGCACCTAGTTACTGTTCTTTTCATTCTAGATCATTTGCCTTTAATGCTTCTTAACAAGAAAAGTGTACGTTTCAATAGTAAAAATGAATTTTGAAATCTTTGGACCAATCTAGGAACTAAGTAAGATAGTCTTTAATAAAAAATAAACAGGACTTGGCAGATTTACATTTGGGCTCCATAAATGAAGTATAAAAATAAATCAGTAATTCATGTACTCTTTTTAATCCATACACTTTGTATCACATTTACGTTTCTAGTATCTACTGCTATAATGAGTAAAGCAGGATACATTTTTTTTTTAGAAACACCTTTGTTACAAATTTTCAAATTTGTGTGTCCTAAAGCTAAATTCAAAAACATCTTTGTTAATACAGTGCATTGTTTTGTTAATGAACAATTACATTTTAAAAAATTGTTACAATGAACAGAGTACAGAGGCAGAAGAGAGAACATTTGAAATTCAAAATGCTTTTGTATTTCAGGCATTCTGCCGAGAAATGGTCATACCTCCATCAATTTGATTTTCATTCAACACCCTGTAGGTTAGATATCATTCCTTCTGTAACAGATGAGGAAACTGAGCATGCAGAGAAGTTAAGTATCTTTCCTGAGGATGCCCTGCTAGGAACAGGCCGAGGCTGGATTTGTACTCAGTTTTGACTGAGTTTGGAAGGAGAGAAGAGCTAAAAGGAGAGATAAAGAAAAAGAGAGAGGAAGAAGACTTCAGAGTGCATTCTTTCAGAAGCTAAAGGAAATTGAGGCAAAGCCCTAGTCTTGGAAATGAAACCTGGGGTGTGAGATGAGGAGACCTAGCAAGGCCAGGCTGCACCTTCTCCTGAGTTTTGGTGTCTTTGGCTAGCTGCTGTCACGGATTTCAGTTCTCTATCTCTGTGCCGGGGAGGAAGTCTGCAGCTAGGTCCAGGTTTTCCCCAACAAGCTTTCTGGGGTCTCCCCATTTCAAGTCTTCTAGTTCAGCTCTTTTGGGGACCACAATATGGAGCCATTCTAGGTTTATAAAGGTAGGGTCCTGAGCATTTCTGTGGAAGACCAGACAGGGTACCTGTTTATAGGGGTATCCAACCAAGAAAAGAAAAGCCCAGGTGTGTTGTGAGGATGATCAATCTGCAAAAGGCAATGCCTACCAAGAGGGGAAAATGTAAATTTGATATGTCACATTGATTTTTATTAATGTCGTTGGTGTTACATAGCCTACAGATTTTTTTTATTAGCATCATTATTTCCCTCTTGTGGACATAAATCTACCAAGATTTTTGTAGGACCATTATTGTAAAAGGGTCCAATTAAAATTAAAAGCCTCAAATTGTTATTTTCTATTCAACTTCCTGATAAAAGTTTGTTTTTTGGTTTTTTTTTCCTTCTCTGAACTTTCTCATCCTGAGAATGGAAACTGAGAAGTTATCCCCTAATCTAGCAAACAGGAATTGTGACAAGTTCTCTGGCTAGTGTAACCTGGCTCAATCTACATTTGTCTGCTGGCTTTTGTTTCTATAAACTGTAACTGCTTTCCACAGGACCAGGGGAGAGAGTAACTAGCTGTTTCTCTCCGGTTTTGTACAAACTGCATTAAGTTCATTTCTTCCTGTTTCCATCATTTCTTATTTCTTATGTGGATGGGCAATGGAATCCTTCCATCCTGGATCCATGCAGGCTCCCTGGCGTGGCTGCTGGTAGCAGCACAACTTGGGATACTTCAGTTGCTTTCGATTAAGACATTGGTTAAACTGATAGAGATTTTAGAAGGTCCTTGAGCAACCTGCAAGTATATATAAGATTTATAGATTTAATAGCGATAGCAAAGTGTCTTGTTCTGGACCCAACGTGCACCACTTCCTACAGCTCCTTAAAATGGATTGTGTGATTCAAAACATTAAAAGCCAGTACCCGAAGGTCTTGTATTCTTCAGCTCTGAGCTTTCCACCAAAGCTATTTTCGAAATTGATTGTTGTGCTTGCAATAGGATTAGTAAAAATTGGAGGAAGTCTTATACCATTTCCAGGTAAGTTTCTGACATTCCAACCAGTTAGAAATGTTGGGTTTGCTTTATATTATTTAAATGATAGGAATGTAACCTGTTTTTGACTACAATGACTATGCTTCTCTCTCACTTTTTTTCCCCCCCTTTGGTATCAGGGATTAAACCCAGGGGTGTTTAACCACTGAGCCACATCCCCAGACCTTTTTATGTTTCATTTTGAGACAAGGTCTCATTATGTTGCTTAGGGCCTCGCTAAGTTGCTGAGGCTAGCTTTGAACTTGTCATCCTCCTGCCTCAGCCTCCTGAGCCGCTGGGATTTCAGGTGTGTGCCACCACACCTAGTTTGCTGTTGTTCTAATACCCAGATGTGTCTTCTTTAACTGTCACTCTTAGTTTCTTTTTGGGGGGAGACCCAAGGGATATGTGTGAAGGTGTGTGTGTGTGTGTGAGAGAGAGGGAGAGAGAGAGAGAGAGAGAAAGAGAGAGAGAGAGAGAGAGAGAGACTAGAGTAGAAGAGGAAACAGAGAGGGAGTGCAGGGCATGGAGTGAGCCTGAGGACAGTGCTGTCCTGGTGCCCCTCTTCTTGCGAAACTCCTCCCAGGACCGCCTCACTGGGATTCTCTGTAACACAGAGCACAGAGCGTAGAGTTGTGGCAGGTGGCACCCTGGCTCTCCTCCTTAATTCTCCTTCCTCAGGGAGAATGGAGAGACCCTGGGTCCAGTGCAGACCTGTGTGTGGCCTTTCCTTTCCGCACTCTGCCGCTGAGCCTTCACCCCATCCCGTGCATGTCTGATTGGACAGCCGGGCTATCGCTGGAACCCTAAACAGCCATCAGGAGGCTCCTCACAGCATAAGAACTGAAAACCCTCTTTCTTTCCTCCGGTCCTCAACTTTCCCAGTTACTGTCCTGCATTGAGTGTAACCTGAGATTCCAACAGGAAGCTGCCACCTGCCCACCTGCTCGAACCTGTGGATCTGCTCCTGCCTGCTCAGCTGGCCCCTGCCTGCCCGCCTCACCCCTACACCCCCCTTCCCCTCTCCCTTTGACCCTCTTTACACAGCGGATTCTAGAATGTTTTAATGAGGAGTCACGTCCTTTGCTTTGTAATGGAGTCGTAAGTTTGTGAGCCATTCTCTTTAGAGCTCTACCCATCTTGTAGAGAGTGCATTTGTCCACACGAGCACCCCCTGGCTTCACAACTTCAGGCCTCACCCTCATAGATCCATTCCCATTTCTTAGTGTCCATAAAACTTTGGTTGCCTAGCAGAGGATGCCTCTGACTTGTTTTTGAGTTTATTTCAGTTTGCACAGAAACTGCCTACACTTGGATGCTATAGCTGTAGGAAATCTTTCGGTACTGGGGATTGAACGCCAGGGTCCTTAACCACTGAGACACATCCCCAGCCCTTTTTATTTTGAGACAGGGTCTCACTTAGTTGCTTAGGGCCTCACTAAGTTGCTGAGGCTGGCCTTGAACTTGCGATCCCCCTGCCTCAGCCTCCCAAGCTGCTAGAATTACAGGCACGCACCACTGTGCCCAGCTAATGTGTGTGCTTTTCAGTACAAGCCACTTGCAGGTTTTTATTTCTGTTGTTATTATCCAGTTTCATTAAAGTTGAACGCAGGATTTTATAAAATCTTTAGATGAATAGATGTGTGAGTATGTATGTATTTATTGTCATTATTATTGTTACCATTTGTGGTGCTGGGGATGGAACCCAGGGGGCCTCACCTGTACTACCTCAGTGCTCTTTCTCTGAACTGGGCTTTTCCCTTACTCTTTAAAAAAAATTGTATTGTTTTTATATACACATGACAGCGGAGCATATTTTGACAAATCATACATACATGGAGTATGACTTCCCATTCTTGTGGTTGTACATGAGGTGGAGTTCCACTGCTTGTGTATTCCTATATGAACATAGGAAAGTGATGTCCGGTTCATTCTACTGTCTTTCCCTTTCCCTTACTCTTAAAAGCCAGCTAGATCTTTGTCTTAGAGGACCCATAGTAATTAACGCTTACACAGAATGGGAGAGAGTATTTTCAAAAAGTTTAGCAAATGTAGGCAGAATCTTAGGCCATAATCATTTTTTTAAAAGACCTTGGGAATGTCCTTCAAACACAAAATAAATGTTAAAGAGAATATGTGTTCCTCTTTGAGATTATTTATGGCAGACAGAATTTAATAAAACCTTGTTTATCCTTCGTTGTAAATTATATTTATGGTGAAAGAGTTTAAGCATATTTGATGATTGCTATCTTCAAGGACTTTCTGGGATGGAAGGGACCTGGGAATTCCTTCTCCTAAATGCATGACCATGATTCTTAACTTCCTTATGACTGTTTTCCTTCTGAAAATGGGGTGGTTTTCCTATCCCCATGTGTTAATTGTGAGTATCAAATGAGATGCTGATAGTCTTTGAAAGAAAAGGCACTAGTCAGTTGTTTTGTTGTGGTGGTGGTGGTATTGCTCACAGTACCAGGCATTGAACCCAGGGACACTTAACCATTGAGCCACATCCTTAGCCTGTTCTATTTTTATTTTGAGACATTGTCTTACTAAGTTGCTTAGGGCCTCACTAAGTTGCTGAGGCTGGCTGTGAACTCACAATCCTCCTTTCTTAGCCTCCCAAGTTCCTGATTATAGACGTGCACCACTGTGCCTGGCTGCTAGTTAGGTGTAACGTGGTAAATTACCAAATGTGGTTCTGTCTTGTCAAAGTACCCTCCACATGCACAGCAAAGTTGGAATGAGGCAGTGGCAGTACCAAAAAGCTACTAGGCAGCCATCAGCTCTGTGGGAGCAGGAAGCAAGTGAGAACAGTGTGTCAGTAGAGCAGCCTTGTCCCCAGGGAGCACACTTCACTGGGAACAAGACAGGGAGAGGGAGGACGAGGAGAGAAAGGAGAAAAGCGTTGGTCAGAGTACATTGCCAGCCTATTTGTTTTTCAGTCCATATGAAGAAGAATGACTGTTGCTTCTTTCTTTGGAAATAGTAAAACGATTTTTTTGTACATCACATACGGTTGAACAGAAAGTGCAGGTAGATCCATGGACCTTGGAGTTCATGTTCCTTTGGATTCCTTGTACCTTCTTAAGAGTTCGATCATTCCATTCCGTGACAATCAAAACAGAGAAGCAGAGAAAGCCCTCTGTTACCTGGAGGTCATTTGTCTATACTTCCCAGGAACAATCAGGAAGACGCTGGCTTTAGGTCAATGAGCAGAGCACAAACCCACGTAGTTGATAAGACTTTAATGTTTAGCTTAATGTAAGGTAGTTTGCTGAGTTTAACAGACTCCAAGCAGTATCCAGACTTTCAACCATCCAAAACCTGGAAAGCTCTAGAAAACATTGCTCAAAGAAATTTCTCTGGAGAGATTTGTTTTTCCTGGACAAGTCCAGGCCTGACTCCAGCTAAATAAAGGAAGGATTAGTTCCTGGATATTTAATAACTTCTGGCATTTAAAAATCAAATAATTATTTTGAAGGGGAAGGAGGAGGGAGGGGATGGAGGAGAGGGAGATATTGCCTGTATTTTAAAGGTCAGTTTTCCAAAACTTTAAATGCTTTAAAACATAAAGAAATGTCTTTGTCCAGACATTTTTGAAACACATAATCCTCCCACTCTGCCCTTTATTTTTCCACCTTTGGTAGGGATATAGTTTATTGTTATAGAGATACATTTCTCTATCACGAGCAATATTTTGGGGTTTCTAAGAGCACAGGTGATAAATGGAAGCTGACACTCAGCTCCAATGTCAGAGAAACAATCAGGAGTGACAGGGACAGGAGAAGGGGGGGCTGTGCCCTGTGGAGATAACTGTCAGAGTCTGCTGTTTACACTGGCAATTGCACTGTGTTATGTCACCATGATGCATGTTATTATAGTTTTTAAATATATGTTGTTGGTTGAGTTGTATCAATAGGAATGTTTTTTCCCTAATATTCACTCATCACCCTGAAATTAGTCTCAAAGTGTTACTGATTCCAATAATCGCACTTGCCATCTGGTTTCCTGATAACAGTAAGGGAATTCTGGGGCTTGGTGGAGTATTCTGTCCCTTGGTACAGATGGCTCTGGAGGAACTGGTTTTGACTGGTAATGGTGTGTCTGATGTTCCTGAACCAAGACCAGATTTTATTTCAGCTAATTAAAATGCACTGAATGAGGCAAGAACTGAGCAGTGTTTTATTTAGAACTTCAAGAATGGGAGTGAATAAACAGTAACAATGTCCTAATTGGGAATAGTGTTCTGATTTCCAAAAGTCTTCTGCAATTATATTTGAGGTTTCTGACATTAGTATCTAACTATTCATGGAGAATGTATTTGCAGATTTATATATATTTACAACTGCCCAAAGACAGCTACACGTGTTTGGCTCTCATTTCAACATGGATAGGCGACTGTCCATGGAGACTTGCTGTCCTGGAAATCAGCCGGAGAAAATTAGGTGTAGTCTACCCTGTACCTCTAAATCTCATTTCCCTGTAATAGCTCACAACCCATTACATATTATACATTATTCATACATTTATCAGGACACTGTTGAGTTTATGTTTTCTACTGGTTTTTTCTCTAGGGACAGCAGTCTAGTGTTTAAGAGTATAGACAGTGGTTAAGAACATGGCTTTACAGTCACTACCCAGGTAGGTCCTACCCAGAACCTTGTGCATTTAAAACAAAGGTGTACTTTCTGAGCTGTGCCACCAGAAAGTTCAGCCTCCCGAGCAGAGGAAAGGGTAGATATTGGGGACCCCATCCCTCTCATCCAGTGCTTTGATGTCATGCAAACTGTTCAGATGTGTGGAATAGCTCTGTGTCTGCAATTGAAACCCACTTCTCACTTCCAGATTGGGGGCAAGTTGAAGTTCCCAGCCTCAGCCTTCCCATCTGTAAAATGAGGATAAAGGTAGTGCCTGTGTACTGGGGTTGTTTACATTGGTAAACATAAGGTGCTTAGAATAGTATGCAAAACCTACAGAGAGCTCAAGTTCTGGCTGGTATCATGAAGAGTCAGAGAATGAGGAGGCAGACTGGGGGTTCACGATCTGTGACCCTTGACTCCATTCCTGTTCCCTGTGGCTGCCTTGGCCCCAGAGTGCAAGCTTAACGTAGTCATTCTTCTTCCTGGATTCAGCTTAAGGAACATTAGTTGTGATGTGGTGGAAGGAAGACAGGATTTGAGTAAGAGAACCCAACTTTGAGACTGAACTCCACCAGTCTCAGCTTTTTCACAGAGATAAATACTGAGGATTTTTATGAAGATCTCATGAGTAATGAATGGGACTGTCATGAAGCACTGTGCAGATGTTTGGTGGGTTTTTTTGGTGTGTATGTGTTTTGTTTCTGCCTTGGGATCCTGTAGGATTTTAACCTAAACATTAATTCTGTTAAGACAGGTGCTAGCTTGCAAAACGTTTATGCTTTGGGGAATCAGTCATTTTGGTGCATTCACAAACTTTTTTTAGTGAGTATCAGAGGACAGCTTCTGGATTTTGGCAGTGATTAGTAATCCTAATCATGTACATAATAGCTGTTGAGTGCTTTCTGAGCATCCAGTACTATGCAAGTGCCCTATGCCTGCTTTCTCATTTGAGTGGCAGAGGAGGGGACTGAGTCTGGAATCACTCATCCAGTAAGTGCTAGAGGTGGTGGTGGGTGGCCCTTGGCAACCTGCCTCAAATCTGTCTGCTTTGACTCTCTGCAACCAATCCCTTCCCTCACTGCATTTCTAGAATGTCGAACAGAAGTTTAAATGGCCCCATGGACTAAGAATATGGCTAATCATCTTTGGATGAGGGACAGGTTTCTTTTAACTTGAGTTCACTGATGCCAATCAAATACTGCCCGATAATTGCTTAGAATAGCCGGTGCCAGCATATTCAGGGTGGTCAGTGACTAGGTCTGTCCACACTGTCTCTGTTTTGGGGTTGAGAATATCCATTGTTGCCATTCATTACCTGGGTGTCTAGTTTCATGCCATTTTTGTACCTTGGTGGCTTCGGTGGGGTAGACATTGCAATCAGAATCATTATTTGTCCAGGTTCTGAATGTTTCGTATGATGTATGAATTTCCCTTGGTTCTGACCATTGAAAGTGGAGGACTTTTCACTGATCAGGTGTCCCTGGTCTCAGAGTTGCCAACTAAACACTTCAAGTTATAGATTGTCAGAGTGCTCTGATAAGGAAGAGGTAGTCATTCTGGTCCCATGCAGGTTTACTAATCATGTTAAGGGTTGAAAAAAGCTTAGTGCCTTGATGCAGACTGGTACGCAAGGTTTAATGTCATTGAAGTCCTGGGAAGAGACAAAGTGGGTTGTTACTGTTTGGATCTTAAATGTCCCCATGAAGCCCATATTTCGAAGTCTGATTGCCTTCCTGTGGTGCTGTTGCGAGGTGGTGAGACCTTTAAAAGGTGGGGCCTAGGGGGAGGAAGTTAGGTCATTGGGGGTGTGCCTTGAATGGAATAACAAGACTGGCCCCTTCTTCTGTATTCTCTTCCTGACTTCCCAAGGTAAGCAGTTTCCTCCACCATGTGCTCCCCACCATGATGTACTGCCTCCCCACAACTCCGAAGGCAACAGGGCCAAGCAAGCATGAGTTGAAACCTCTCTGAAGCTGTGAACCAAAATAAATCTTTCCTCATAAGTTGATTATCTGAGGTATTTTGTTATGGTGGTGTATAGCTACCTAGCACACAGGTGAAGTTTTTTTCTGCCTAGTTACTCAGGAGTCTGTGTGGGGAGAACCTAGTCCCTGCCACTTGCTAAGTACATTGAGATTTGGGGCCCCATAGAGACCACCAGAGAATGTCTGGGTAATTCATTTGTGATACTCCTTTAAAACGGTATTTGACCAGATCTGAATGAAATAATGGCTCAGGGGAATTTTTACAAGGGAATATGGAAGTTAAAAAAAAGTTGCAGCATTTTTTATTCTATTTTTGAAAACTAAGAGGAAGGAGAGTTCAGGCTGTCATATGGGACTGCAGTTATCCTAGTGCCTTTGTTGGGTTCTTTGCTATTGTGGCGGACAAGTTGAACTTCAGGAATGTGGGTGAATGCAATCTCATTTTCATATCATCAGAATCTTCCACTCATTAATACTGTGGGCATTTATTCAGACCATGCGTCTCGTTAACATCTTCCGAGTACCACATCAGCTAATGTACATCTTGACCCACACTATGCTTAGGAGAAAATCGAATTCCGAAATCCAGTGAGGTGGTTTCATCCTGTTGTGATGTCAATCAAGGGAGAAGATAACCAATGAATAGCAGTTATGTAGCTGAGGACTGAGAAAAAATCCAGACAGAAAATCCAAAGGAAGGATTAAGAATTAAGGAGAGAAAGGGAAATAAAACATTGTCCAAAGGGTTTCACGGGGGCCCCAGAACAGCACTACTTTTTTATTTGCATCCCATTTGCTTAATTTTTCATCAAAGGAAGTAGATTTCAACCTTTTCTAAATTGGCTAACTTTAAATTAGTTCAAATCTTTAAAAGCAATATTTCTTCCATTTATAGTTAAAAAAAATTCTTGCTGTAACTCAGACACTATAGAATTTGAGGGAGAAGTCTATTTATTTTCCCCTTTTGTTGGAATATGGCCAACATTCCTGACTAATGTTGAACATGGTATCAAAAGAATGTGCTTGAAGTATGTAGCCAGTGACCTTTACGATCTCAGTACACATCGCCCTCGGTGCAAGTGTGTTTACCACCTTACATTCTTATTAACTTTAGGCCGGTGGGATCTAGTGGTTTTAGCTTTGGTGTTGGCAACAGGCCAAGTATCAGATTACTCCCTATATTGTACCTGCAAATGCTTTACAATAAATGTGCTTGGAAACTCAGCTCTTCTTTTTCTGGTAGACCGAGTTTGTTTTTTGTTGTTGTTGTTGTTTTATCTTCTTTTTGCATGATATCCCTTCAAAACAAGGCTTGACCAAATCTGATTGAAATAATCATGCCAAGGGAATTTTGATAAGGGAATATGGAAGTAAAAAGCAAAATCAAACCCTGTTGCATCATTATTTTTTATTCTGTGGAGAAATGTTTTAGAGAAAACTGATCCTGCTTCGGTGAAATTAAAGAGCACTGGTAGATATACCAAGGTCAGGCGGACCACGCCCTCAGGCGCAGTCTGCCAGCTTGCAGCCCTTTCCCTTTAATAGGTCCTCAATTTGCTTTTTTGGGGGGGGAGATTGAACCCAGAGTGTTTACCCACTAAGCCACATCTCCAGACCCCTTTAATATTTTATTTAGAGACAGGGTCTCACAAAGTTGCTTAGGGCCTTGCTAAGTTGCTGAGACTGACTTTGAACTCATGATCCGCCTGTCTCAGCTTCCTGAGCTACTTGGATTTCAGGCGTGCGCCACTGGGCCCAGCCTCTTTTTTGCTTTTTTAATTCTCTGGCTGGTTTGTTGCTCATTCATCCCTTCACTCACTTCCTCATTTGTTCACCAGATAGTGGATGCTCATCACATTGAAAAACATGATGCCTCTCCCTCTGATTGAGATACTTGCTTCAGCAAGAGTTTGCACAGATGCTGAACACAACGATCAGTTTACTGGGCTTTGCTAAGACTCAGAGAGAGAGAGGCTTTGAATGCACATTAAAGTGCATGTGCCCTCAGTGGGGAATGATTTATGCCAAACTGGGGTACCTTCCCAGGATATCCACACTCCCATCCTAGGCTGTATGCAGTTTGTAGCTCCGTCTCAGGCTGGGGTTTGAGAGCCTGAAACGGATCAGGAATGGGGCCTGGGCCTGTGATGTGAAGGGAGAAATCAAAGGTGAAGATCCTCAGGAACCAAAGGATCTGACCCATAGGAGGATTGAAAAATCATAGCCAAGAGCCTTCCCTTGGGCAATGAATAGAGGCACTTACTGCCTTTCAAACTAATGATAGCCAGTTAATTACTAACTAATTACAGCTGTGTTTTTGCCCTGTAGGCTCTGAAATTTTGGGGGTCTGTACAAACTCAGAGTCTAAGTTCTTCCTATAATTTTTAACTTTGGTATTTTTCATTTTTATTATGGTGTTAATACTGACACACACTTAATTCAGGTGTATTCTGTGTGATTGACTGCTGACATCCAATTGAGTGTTGAGTTAGCACTTCGATTGATGATGGTGTCGGCTCCATGTGGTAGTGATGAGCCATTGCGGAAATGGCAGAGGCAGCTGGAATATGTACTGGGGGCAAAAAGGTCAGACGACTTCAGAGCACTCTAAGTGATGGTTTCAGAATTTTATAGACAAAAATGGTAGTAGAGTAACTGTATCCCATAGTAAAATACAGTATGCCGAATTCAAGAGATCTTGGGCCCTGCTAATTGCTTTCTATAATATTCCTGATCCAAGTGGCAATTTAGTTTCCGCAACACAACCTCATCTTTCACAAGAAGTTAATGTGGTTATTTCAGACCTTTATTGACTTTGTAATTTTCCTGCATTTCATTTGTTAAATATATTTTGTATTACAATGTAATTGTAAGTGTGCTTGGAGCATAAGAAGTTTATACTTGGTTTTATGTTGTTGTGGAATTAAGTAACACCATTTTAAGAAGGAGTGGCACTGAAAGGTTTTGTGAGAATGACTCTATCTTAAAGGTCCACAAATCACATTTGGGAAAGATAAAAGAGAAGAAGCAACTGCACATGATAAGCCCTCACTGCTCTTGTCAAGCCACCTGCAAGTGTTGAGGTTTATTAATGGTTTATTAACATTTAACACAACGAACACCTCTGATATAGTCATGAAGACACTTTTAAAAATCTAAGTTTTGAGCAATAGTGCATTCATATGGTTCAAAAATCCAAATATACCAATATATCCTAAGGTCTAAGTGTATCCAATAGAGAATTTCTCAGTTCCATCACCAGCCACTCAGTTATCTCCCAGTCCTGGTCACCACTGTTTCCATTCTCCCCAGAAGTGTTTT
>JAJEJO010004374.1:617746-711498 GCA_020662805.1 Glaucomys volans
AGACAAAAATGCAAAAGACAAACCAGAACCCCAGTGTTAATGGACTTTTTATTGTTTTCAAACTTTTAGTATAAAACTGATGCTGCAGTAAATGACCTTGTCTTATAACAATGGAAGGGAGACCAGGAGGGTTGAGGAAGAGACCAGGGGGAGGGAAGTGGGGGGACTAAAGGGCAGTAAAATTTGGGAAGTGATATTGACTAAATTATATCATGTGCAAGTTTGAAGGTATCCCACCATTATGGATAATTACAGTGCACCAGTAAAAATAAATAAAAGTGGCATTGTCTTCATGTCATTAGCCAAGTGGAGTGTGTCTGTGGAATAAACCCCAAGTGAAATTGTAGGGCCATGGGATATATGCATTTGGAATTTTGGTGGTTGTTGCCAAATTGCCCTCCCTAGGGGTTTTACCAAGCTGTGCACACACACACAAATGATGTGTGAGGAATGCCTGTTTTCCCAGGCATGCTAAACAGAATGTGTTGCCACACTTTGGATTTTTGCCATTCTGACAAGGGAAAATAGTATCTCAGCGTATTTTTAATTTGCATTTTTCTTCTAAGTGATGCTAAACATTTTTCATGTTTGTGAGCTGTTTTGTATTTCCTTTTCTACAAATTGTCTGCTTATGCTCTTTGCTTACCTTGTTGGTGGTTGCTCCTTTTCTTACCAACATGCAGGAATTGTTCACCTATTAGGTACATGAGCCTTTTTCCTGTGATCTGACTTACAAGTCTTTTTCCTAGTTTATCTTTTAAGTTCATGGGGTTTTTGCATTTTGGTTTGTTTTGCCTTTTTTTAAAAAAAATTCCTTTTAATATTGTTTTAGTTGTCAAAGGACCTTTAATTCATTCATTCATTCATTCATTCATTCATTCATTCATTCATTTATATGTGGTGCTGAGAGTTGAGCCCAGTGCTTCAGGCATTTCAAGCAAGCACTGTACCCCTGAGCCACAACCCCAGCCCCTGTTTGGCTTTGTGTTTGTGGTTCTGGGATCGAACCCAGGGGCACTCTACAGTTCAGCCACATCTGCAGCCCTTTATATTTTGACACAGGGTCTCACTAAGTTGCTGAGACTGGCCTCAAACTTGCAATCCTCCTGCCTCAGCTTCTTGGGTAGCTAGAATTACAGGTATGTGCCGCTGTGCCTAGCGTATATTTCTACTGATTTTTGGATTGTGAGTCACTGTTAGTCTTCACTAGTCCAAGGTTTAAAGAGAATTCTGAAAGAACATTTCAAAAGCTTTTACTCACCAAGGCTGATTGGGTTGCCACTGAAAAAATGGCAGCTGCACACCTGGGCTGGATCCCAGTTGCGTGGCGTTGGAGCTTACTGTGGTTCATCGTGCACCTTTCTCGTCTAGAGCAAGTCTTCAGAGAGCTGATGTCAGACAAGGATATTTCAGTTGCCTCTTGAACTGTTACCAGCCCAATGCCTTCAAAGACAGTGGTAGTTCGATCATCCCGTTTGAAAACATAACGCCTATAAATCATGGGAGATGGACATTATTTTCATTTATGCAAGCCACCCAGGGTCCTGAGAAGAGAACCTGAGAGTAGAGGACACACAGAGGGTAATGACTAGGAGTTACTGGAGTTTGAGATTCAAGATGCTATAAACTCACAGACTCAGTAAGGCCTTTGTCCTTTGGAAGCACCCAAACAAGAAGGTGCATTGATATCCACCTTACAAAACAGTGGAAAGCCTAAGAAAAGATTAAGTTCCTCCCTTCTAAGAAGGTTGAAAGAAAGAAGAGGGAGAAAGGAGGGGTTGGGGGAGACATGAGATGATGAGAGAGAACCCCAAAGAGTACTGAACTGTAGCTCATTAAACAGGAGAATTGCTGGTGGAATCCAGTGTCCTGAGAAGGAAAGATGTCAGGAGCTTAGAGGTTTGTCCAGGAGGAGATGAGTGACACTTCTGACAAAAGTGACAGGAGTCTTCAAGGCAAAAAGAAAAACAAAATAGACGAAATGCAAAAGACAAACCAGAACCCCAGCACGGAAGAGGAAATAATACTTCTGTTGTTTTAATGATAATTGAAGAGTAAAAAGAAAGTTTAGAATAGAATCACTTTTAAGAATTATCATGAGCTCCGAGTCACCGTGGTATCTAGCCAGACTAGTTACTCCCCACTAGACGAAAGGTTTCTGAAGATCAGCATGGCATTGCCACCGCCTCACACCATGCTGGAAATGAGCAAGTCACTCCGTAAATATTTGGATAAGCAAATCATTGAACAAGAAGTGAATTATCTGTTTGGGGCATATTTAGCCCTCTGACCTGGGTTCAGACTAAATAAAAATATTCAGGGTCTGGGCTTTGTGCAGACCTGTCTGTTAGTAGAACCAGATGGAAAGGCTGAGGGAAGGGATTTTAGCAGCCACACCTTCTGAGCTTTTATTTTCCTCCTTGATTTATGGCAGATGAATGGTGGAAAAGTGATCAGAAGAGCTTCTCAAACATGCCCCTTTTCTACTTTCCTGCCAAGTAATGTTGCAGCCTGGCCTGAGGAAACCTCTCCTCTCTCCTCAGAGTACCTGCTTCTGTGGACTGGGCATCCGTTACTAGTTCCCTTGATTGGATACCAGACTCCAGGCCTTGTGGAATTCCAGGTTCCAGTCCTTGTGGGCCCAGACTCTGGGCCTTGTGGGAATCCTGGAGTTGGTGATGGAAAGTTAGACCTAGGAGAATGGGGCTAGGACCTTAGACCCACTGAGCCTGGACATGTTTTCCAGTAGAGGAGCCTTTGGTTAAGGTCTAGGCAGAGACGGGTAGATGTTAGTAAGCAGAGAAGGACTAGGTGCTCAGGAGAAAAGGGGAGTTAGAAAAGACACCAGGACAGGCCACTGGAGGACGATTCTAGACACTGCGTCAAAATGATGTGTTATTAATAAGACCAGCAGGAAGATGGGAATTCCTCAAACACTCTTTCACAAACCAGAGCCTATGGGCAAATGCAGTATTTCACGTTCCCTCACTCTGGGATTTGGAAAAATGAGGGGATTGCAGTTCTTTGGGCCATTGAAGGCTCATAGCCTGGGTGGCTAAAGCAGGGTCTTAAACAGCTCAACTGTCTTTAGTTGTATTTTCTGTTACTCTAACATAAATAACAGACACTGGGTAATTTATGAAGAACAGGATTAGTTAGCTCATAGTTCTGAAGAATGAGAAGGCTGAGAGCATGGCTTTGTCATGCCGGGAGAGCCTCTTTGCTATGTCTTAACATGCCAGAAGGTATCTCATGCCAGAAGAGAGCATGCTAGCTGGGGTCTCTCATTCGTTGTTCTAAAGCCACTAAAACCATCTTTGGAGATTCCATCCTTCTGAAGGTCCCACCTCCAAATATCATTAATGCATGACTTTGGGGGTTCATCTAGGGGACACACCCTAACCCCAGCACCAGTTGTGGATTCAAGCCCCAGCTCACACTGTCTAAGGTGAGCCAGTTGTGTTTCTAACTGTGAAGCATCTCTATTTAATAAAGTGCCTAACCCTTATACAAGTAGGGGTCAAGGAGAATGCCAAAAATTTTTGTAGATTGTCTATAAAAAAAATGAAAGTGGGAGAATGTTGTGGGCTCTGAAGCAGATAAGGACTGAAATACAGTTGAATTTTCTGGAAGCTAGAAGAAGTCCTGTTGTTCTCCCTTCTTCTTTGTGCTACTTCCCTTTGAGCATCCCCACTCCCTGGAGGAAGTTATCCTAGCAGCTGATGCGTGGATGCTGTCTGGGCTTGAGGCCTCCTGCTGGGCCCAGTGCCTTGAGCTGCCCCTGTAGCTACACCACCACTGGCCAGGTCACCACGGTTCCCTCAGTCCAGTGTCCTCCTCTGTCAAATGTATGTATTCCCTAAGTATTTTGAGGATTAAATTAGAAAGTGCATATGAAATAATTAGGATGGCATTTAGTCTATGGTTGCTGGTGGGAGCCATTACTGGTGATTTTTGGTTATTGTTTTAAGGGTTAATTGAAGTTATAGATTGGCATATGGGGTATATTTTAATTTTATTTCTTCCCTTTCATAATGAAGCCAACCAGAAATGCTAGTTTCTGGGGACCTTGTTCCCCAGACTACCCCTGAACACTCAAAGAAAGACTTTGAGGATCTCCAGGGTTTTCTTTGCCCATTAGGTCTAGTTATCTGCTGCCACTTCAATGTCAGCATACTAAGTCTGGAAACTTACTTTGAAGAGTGAGGGCATTGACCTTGGTGAGGAACCCGGAAAAGGTTGCACTGCTGATTGGGTCACAGGGTTCCACCTTAGCACCCCAGCTGGTCTGTAGTCCCAACTACAAGAACCTCCAGGCGTGCAAATAGAGACTACTAAACTTGCTCAGCCTGAACCTGTCACTATGTAGAAACCTGTGGTCACCGTGGAGACCAACTGTGCAGATCACTGGTCCTCCAGGGACAGGTCGGATTAAGAAGCCTTCCCCTTATAGAAATGATGATGCAGAGAGCTTGCCCTTTCCTGGAGTGGCCCTCATTGCCACCCCAGCTCCGCACTGGGATTGGGTTACCTCTCTTCCCCTGGTGATGAGCGGTCCTTGCCTTCTCTTTTGTGGGAAGCCAGTGGAAAGTACGTGATTACAGTGGTTGCTATGTGCCTGTTCTGTCTTCCCACCCAGATCCTGGTCTCCTCAAAGATGGCAGAGAAAAATTATATTTCCCATGTCCAGCAAAGTGTCCTCTCCACCTGTGCACTCTGGGTGTGTTTCCTCGTGGTGAGGATGGACTCTTGTTGCTTCCTTCCCCTCTTCTAGACCCTGTTAACATCAGTGATCGCTTGTTGAGATTCAGAACATACCCTTAGCAAGCACTTTTTCATCTAACACTTTGTCTCCTCTGTGAGGTGGAAACCTATGATCAGAAGCTCCTACTTTGCCCTCAAATTAAACATCATTCCAAAAAGAAATCCTAGTATCATGACATGAACAAGATAATCTATAGTCTATGAAGCACTCTCGTGTAATATGTCATCTGATTTACCTAATGTAAAGGATATCAATGATACCTGACTTAGTGGCAGGAAACCATGCCTAAGAGGGGCAAGGTGACTTAACTAAAGTCACACAGCATGCGAATGCAGAAAATGGAAACTTGAATCCACCTCTGATTTCTTTGCACAGGTGGGTGCTGCTGTGTTAGAATTGTTCCTGTTCCCAGAAAGGACATTGATCAGTGTAAATATCTAAATGCTTTTTTTGGATTGTTGGGATGTTTATTTAAGTTAAAATAGCCTGTTTTTTTTAAAGGCATTTCCTTAAGGATCTTTTTTGAAATTATTGGAAAATAGGCATATTGGTAATTTCCTAACTATGTGACTTGCTCATTGTGAGAATGTTCAATCATTGTTGTTCAATCATTGAACTATCTGGGAGAGGCCAAGAGGTCAGAGACCCTGGTATGGATCATTCAGCCTGTTGCTGGCTCAGTTTTCCCAGGACTGATTTAGAGAAGTGAGCCATGAAGACCAGAGATCCCAACACTGACAAAGAGAGAATTGTTCTGTCCTATAAGAACTTTCTAAGAACTTGCACAAAGAGAAGGAAAGATCAGGCAAAGGTCACATATGTGAGTTACCACTCGATGTGCTTACCAGATTTATATTTTATTCTTGAAAGAGGAAAAACCTATGTGTATGCATTTAAATAAAGCACACTTATGGTGGCTCTATAGGCAAATTGTGGGAAAACAACATATTATCAATCTGATGGATGCTGTCAGTATGCATTGAAATTAAAGTTGTAGAAATGCAGTATGAAGCACTATTTTCAGAAAGGTTTTTTATGCTTTGTCATTTCTACTACATAGCTCACACGCATTTTCACAACATAGCACACTTAGAAAATGGTAGTATTTGCTGGGTGTTCCACAGAACTGCCCGCTGCCCCAAGGGCTGAGAGAAGAGGTGTTTTGTCAGCTTGTCACCATTTCCCAGAGCACTGCTGGGCAATGATGGCCTGCACACTCAAAGAATGAAGTGCTGACACCTGAGAACACCATGGCATGACTGTATTGGGCCTCACCCAGTGGACACCCCCAAGAAACCAAAGCACACACACCTCTCCGAATGGCACAGTCTTCACATCGAGAGGGAGCTGTGGGAAAAGGCTGATGTCCTGACCTGTCATCTAGATTTCAGGAATGGCCTGGCCCTCAACCAGCCAGGGGGAGGCATCGAAGCCAGCAAGTTCTGTGCCAAGATGCCCGAGGCCACCATTGTTGTGTTGGGCTGCACGGGAAGGTTTGCTGTGTCCAGTGCATGTCGGCAGCTGACTCACATGGGATGCATTAAATTTATGGTCATAAATGAAATATGTCACAATAGGAAAGTGGGGTCATGTCTGAAAGGATGAAGGCTGGTGAATGGACCACCAAAAAAGAATTGTGGGCATTCTTTAATCATTTTTGTAGTAGTGGCTGTCAATCAGGAAGGCCTGTAGGGCTTGAAGAAACAACTTCAAATAGTGAGCCATCTGGACCTTTTGTTTTCCCTCCCTGTTTTTCTGTCTGTTTTTGTGCATCTCTTCTCAATACAGATGTTCAACAGAAAAGTAGGGCAGAATCTTCTGTCCTCATCTTCTGGTTCAGGGAGCAGAGGCTGATTCTCTGCACAATCCTAACCTTTATTTTGGGTACCATAACAGGATCTGAGGAAGAAAGTGAGACTCTTGTTTATTTAAAGAGGACACTGGTTGAAAAACACTGACATAAAAGGAACTCTTGCATGTAATTGTCCTTTTAAAATTTTTGCAGTATTTACTTTAATGTAATCTTACTCTTTTATTGCACCATTGTGCTTAATTAAATCCAAAGATAGATTGAGACAAATATTGAAAGTTATTTTTTTGAAGTCCTCACTACTCTAGATCCAGTTATAAGCATGCCGTAAACGAGCATAGTGTATTGTAATGGGCCCTTGGCATGCACAGATTCTGTATCCTGAGGTTCAACCTGCTGTACATTAGAAATATTAAGAGGAAAGTTGCATCAGTACAGACTTATTTTTCTTGTCAATACTACCCAAACAATATGGTATAACAACTATTTACATTGACATTGTGTTAGGCATTATAAGTAATCCAGAGATGATTTAAAGTACTCCATGGGAAGATGTGCATATGTTTTATGCAAATACTGCACCATTTTCCTTAAAGAACTTGAGCCTCAGTGGATTTTGTTATCCTTGGGGAGTCCTGGAACCAATCCCCCTGTGTTAGTCAGCTTTTTGTTGCTGTGACCAAAATACCCAACAGGAACAATTTGGAGGTGGGAAAGTTTATTTCTGGCTCATGGTCTCAGAGGTTCAGTCCACTGATGGCTGAATCCATTGCTCTGGGCCTTAGGTGGAGCAGACCATTATGGCAGAAGGGCAGGGTGGAGGAAGGTGTCTCAGTTTATGGCAACCAGAAAACAGAGAGAAAGAGAGAAGCCAGGAATATATAATCCCCAAGGCACACCCCCAGTAACCTACTTCCTCCAGCCGTGCCCCACCTGCTCATAGTTACCACCCAGTAATCCATTCAAATCATTAATCTCTCCAATGAACTAATCCACTGATTAGGTTATGGCTTTCATAATCTAATCATTTCACCTCCTGCATTAACACAGTTTTTTTATGCCCTCTTTTTTAAATTAATTTTTTATTTGTTCTAATTGGTTATATGTGACAGTAGAATGCATTTTGACACATTGTACACAAATGGAGCATAACTTCTCATTCCTCTGGCTGTACATGGTGCTGAGTCACACTGGTAGTGTAATCATATGTGTCTATAGGGTAGTAATGTCTGTCTCATTTCACCTTCTCCATTAACACAGTTTTTTGAGGGACATCTCATAGCCAAATCTTAACACCCCTGTAGATACCAGGGGGTGGACTTAGTGTGTATATTTGTGGGTATGGTTTTCCCTTAAAGAAGAGGGAGTTTGGTGATACAGATATAATTACAAGTGACAGCAACTGAGCAAGTCCTTCATCACTTTATAAAGGAAACATTCATAAATAAAACAATAATATAAAAAATAATTTTCTCCACCTTTCATTTTTGCTTGCCAGTCTCTAATTGAAGGCCTATCTAACGAGTGACACTTGATATGGCACTGCTCTATATCTGTTGTGACAGTTTTATAGCATGAAAAAAAAAACAAACTAGTTTCTTGGAAATGATTTTGAAATTATTTTGCAAAGAAATGCACCCCCACCCGAGTGTCATGCTTTCTTATTGTCACTGATCCTTTCTTCCCATCCATTGTGGATACTTTCCAACAGCTGTTTCTAGGCCATTCCTGAAGTACTTCTGAGGAAGTCTCCATCGGGTCTAAGGTATTCCATAAGGGACTCAGGGTGCAGGCCATTTGTATATGTTGAAAACACGTAATGCTGCCTTGACAAGATGAAGGTGTATATTGGTTACCAGATGCCTGTCTTTGCAGACTTGTTTTCTCTCACTTATTTGGTACGTGGTCTTCTCTTTATTTTCAGGTCCTCCCAGCTCTGTTTCTTTTTAAAAGAAATCTGGTGAAGATTGCTCTCATTTAACCATGGCAAACTGAAATTTCTCTGGGAAGTAGTCCTCAGTCTTGTCCAGGTAGCTTGAGGCTAAGCTAGAACTGGAATTCTTCTGGGGAGGCATGCAGAGGGGGTTGGAGGTCCCCAAAGTGAAGAGGTTGCACCTAACCCTCCCATCAAGCCAAACTGCTACTATGTCTGTCCCCTGTAAATGGCATGATTATTATAATTATCCTTCTGTGGCCACTATTTTTATTTTTAGAGTATTTGGATGCGAGGCTAGAAAGCATATTATTTAACTTCTGTTAATGCCTTGGCACCTTGGTATACTACGCTCCACATGCTGTCGTGTGGGAGGGAACACGTGGTCCAAGAGCCATCTGGATGGAGTCAAGGGGCTGGTTAGGGCGTTAGTAGGGCGCTCTGGGTTGCCAGGAACCAGGACTCATTCAAGTTATCTTGAACTCAAATAGCTGGGTCTTGTTGCCAGGATACGTGGAAAGCTGTGTGGAAGTGGCCTTCTCCTCACTCCCTGGCTCCTAGGATGCCACATGATCTGCTTGTGGGCTTCCTTCTGCATTTCTACCCCCCTCTTCTTGCTGATGGCTGTGTTGCTCAGCCTCTGCTCCCTGTTTCAGTGTCACCCTTTGTGGAATCCTTTCAGCTTCTGCTTCTGTAGCTACCTGACTTTTGCATTCCTCAGTTCAAATTCTTAAGGGATACATGATGGTTCTGCCTCCTCTTTTCTCTTTAGGCCATGGTTTAATCCTGAGTTTGCCCTGGTGGTGGTCTCTGGTCAAAGGCAGCCCCAGGCAGCCCTATTCTATATAATGTGACCCTCCACCCTTGAGCTTTTTCCCCTCCACACACATTAAGTGTTGCCAATTCTTTTTTTAAAAAAAATTTTTAGCTATAGATGGACATACAACCTTTATTTTATTTATTTATTTGTATGTGGTGCTGAGGATCAAACCCAGTGCCTCACACATGCTAGGCAAGTGCTCCCCCACTGAACTACAACCACAGCCCCAAGGGTTACCAATTCTCAGGGTTATAAAAAAGTAACTGGAAGTGATTGGTTGCATAGTTTCATTTATACTCTCTTATAGTAGACTCTTCATTATAATATTTTGATATTTCTTTTATTATTATATGTGCATTTTACAAAATTATGACTATAAAGTTTCATAAAGTACAGTTCCATCAGTATAGTAATCACTTTTAAAATATAGGTCAAGTAGTCAAAACAGTTTGATTTCTCCCATATCAATGTCATTCCCCAAAGGTTACCATTATTATGATGAGTTCAGTGCATATCCTTCCAGATAGTTCCTAAGTTGATAGAAGTAAAGGTAGGCAGCCTCTTTCTTTGTCTTGTTTATGCCCAGCCAACGGTGACACCATAAGTACATTTAATGAACATTCAGTGATGTACATAGTGAAACTGATTTGATTTATTTAATTTCTGTAGCTTTTGAGACTGTAAATAGTTTTACTTAAGATGAGGAATCTACTAACCATCAGTGCCTATAAGTGGGTGAAGCAGACAGTGAGTGCTGTGTTTGAATGTGTGCCAACACATAGCATCCAGGAGCTCCGTACAGGAGAAGAAAACCAGACTCTCAAAGAGTGCTCAGATGCAAAGCCCAGGCCCTCCTCCATCAGCGTGTGTTTCTGTGGTGATGCTCATTGAGGTACCAACCCTTCACACATCGTATCCTAGCAACAAGATTCAAACTCAAGGTTATCTGTAATGAAGTAGCAGCAGCATTATAAGCACAGTAACCATCTATTTACTTGACAGCATGATCTCTCCAAAGCATAAGAGTGGAAGTAAATTTTTAAAAATTTATTTCGTTTTCTCATTACAAAAGTCCTGCACGCACATCCGAGAAATTTTTGAAAACACAGAACATAAACATCTGTGAAAACTCAGAGCATAAAGAAGAAAGTAAAATTATCTAACCCATTAATATTAATATTTGTTTTTATTTTAAAATCTTAAAATATATTTTTATTTTATAATACTGAAAAATATATTCATTTTAATTTGTAATATAGGTGCCATTATACATGCTTTGACAATTGGGATTATACACACCAAAAATTAGTTTTGTACTCTCTTTCTTTCACATAACATACTAGATACATTTCACCATAGCATTAAATAATTATTTGAGGACATGATTTTAAATGTCTAAGTATCATTATGTAGATGTACTGTAATTTACTTAGTTGTTCTAGAATGTAATTTTAAATTTAGAATTAAGTTACATTTTAAAATGTAGTTTTAAATTCATGTTTCTATTTTGTAATATTTCACTGGGGAGTTTCTCTTTAGCTTACAGATGCTCTCAGTATTCACAGTTGAACTAAATTAGAGGATACATGAGTTAGAAGAAGAGTTAATGGTCATGCTGGTCCAGTGACTCAGACAGTTATGGCCCACCTGTGGAGAAGGGGGTTCCAGTAGCAGTGAAGCCAGGAGTCCTGGAGGTGATCTGAAAGGGCCTCTCTGTCCTCTCAGGGCTGGCCTTGGCAGGCCCTGACTTTCACTTTCAGGCTTGCCTCCAGACAATATCACAGTCACTTCACCTTCTAGAACATAAATGGAATCTAACCAAACAGCAGCTGCCTTCCTTACAGGGTTGAGGGCTTGTTTGAGGAGTTGGATCATGCAGGTGCTTGGAGTGTCTTATTGATCTATATCGGAACAGACTTGAATCCTTAATGAAAGTCTGAGAACAATAAGCTAGTTTGTGAGAGGGAATCACCAGCACGCTGCTGGGGTGAGGGCCAGCCTCCTAGGGGTGCAGTTTAAGAATTTTTTTTTTTTTTTTTTTTAACAAAGGAATCAACATTTTCATTTTGGGCCCGTAAATT
Source organism: Glaucomys volans (assembly GCA_020662805.1). NCBI lineage: Eukaryota > Metazoa > Chordata > Mammalia > Rodentia > Sciuridae > Glaucomys > Glaucomys volans. The sequence goes on from JAJEJO010004374.1 coordinate 629,156, forward strand.
ATATAGCTGATCCCAATCGGGGTGTCAAGTAAAGTATTGCACTGAGAGAGATTCGCATGATTCTTTCTAAGACATTGCCCCAAAGGGAAGGAAAATATCCTTTCCGGTTTCTCTCCCTATGGAGGAGAGCCTGGCCAGGCAGGTGTGTGTGACTTTAAGAGCCTGGCCACTGGCGAATTGGAGCAGATCCTGGAAGACTTGGCCTTCAAGGTGCTGGGGAGATTAGAGGTGCACGTGTTCATTGCCTGCATCACAAAGGCTCTGCAGATTAAATGCTCTTCTGATTTTAGCCTTTTGCCCTGTTTGTTTAGCTCTAAACCAGCCTGTGTTTTGTGTTTGGAGGTAGAAACTATGGAAGTCATGACTGCTTCTGTCCTCCTGAGTTTTCCCTTTCTGGGTTCTGCAATCATGAAAGTCAAAGACCCTGAGATCAGGGATTAGGGAGCAGGTGCTGAGCTTCCTCCAGCCTGCTCCCCTCTTAGTTAAAGAGGAGGTGAGGGTCACCTGAATACACCGGATCTGATTCTCAACACTCTTGACCCAGCGCCTTTGGGATGAAGACACAGTAAAACTTCATGTTGCCCCTTTCACGTCTGCTGGCCTTCAATTGGGAAATGTTGATTTTCATTTTAGTTTGCATTGTGAAAATAGTAATTTTTCTCTTCTCAAATTTAGAGTTTTAGAATTCAATTTGCTCTTTCAAATTACTCCTGTGATTCTAATAAACAGAGTTCTGAGAAAAAGATTGCCCTTGAACCTCCCTTTCCCTAGTTTAGTGCTATTTAAAGTGCAGGTTTTTGAACTGTTACCATTCTGCCTCCAGCTAAGAACAGAAATGGAGTTTAAGCATCTAGAAATCTAGAGCAATTTATCTGTTGAATTTAATAATTACAAAGTTGGAGGCTTGGGGCTGGGGATGTAGTTCAGTTGGTATAGAGTGTTTGCCTTGCAAGTGCAAGGCCCTGGGTTCAATTCCCAGCACCGCTAAAAAAACCCCAAACAAACAAACAAAAAAAGTTAGAGGCTTCTATTTTCATGTCTTTTTTATAGCATATAGTATATTATGTATATATATTCTTTAGCATTTTATATGCATTCTTTTTCATATTAAGTATCAGTATGCAATAAATTGGAATCTTAAAAACATACAAAAACTGATCCTTAGCCACAATAGTTTGAGAAGCACTACTTAATTGACAGTCAGTGATGTATTTGCTCTGCTACTGAACTTCTCATTAACGCTTCTCCCCATCAGTAGTGATGCCCCCACTGTGTGTGGCATGACTGGCTCCTTCATCTTGAAGGCTGCCACAATAGAGGTGCAGCTAGAATGTTGTCCCAAGAAGCAGCTGTTGAGGTTGAGAGGAAAGAGTTGTGGCTGGCCCATTTATACTAACATTTCAGATTAGGTTTGCTGAGAAACCATTGTCACCCAAAGATACTTAGGAAGGAATGGGAGGATACACCATGCTTTTGAAATACTCCCAGACTCTTCTGCACTGAAGGTAGAATCCTAATCGACTTAGGAATTTGTTTTATGTCTCTCCATATCTTTTAAATCTGTTTCCCTCATGTCCAGTAATACTTACACTTGAGGATGACTGTAATACTCTTTGAGGTTGTGAAACAGAGAAACATTGTCCCCATCTCCTGCTACAGCCACCTACCCATCAGGCCTCCTGAATCCCCCACTTTCTTACACAGAGAATAGCCATGGCCTGTATTTCTTTCTTATATAAAGTGGTGGCGCACCACTAGCCCATGCACACCTCACCCTGTTCACAGTGACACTAGGAACCCAGGCTCTCTTACCCTTGTGGTGCTGATGACCTTCCTCTGGCAATGTCTGCATTCTTCACAGTGAGACTCCCTTATCTCTCCCGGGGCCGCTGGCCAGGATGGTATACAAACAGTGTTCACCAGCCTGTGTGCTGGGCACAAGCATTCAACTGGCTTATTCAATCTTTGAGTTTTCTTGATTTTTGGCAACAATTCCTTATCTCTGGACCAATTTCCTAAAGTAGAAGAGGAAGACATGTCTTTTTCCTCAATACCCTGCATTTGATCCAAATTAATCAAAAATCTCAAACTTAGGCAACCAATTACTTTTGAAATTAGAGAGATTGACTTCTTGTGGTAGAAGTTTTAGATGAATCTGAACTCACTGTCTGAGTTTCCTGGCCTTCTTAAGTCTGGTCTCCTTTGATGACTTGGTGATGTGATTCTTTGACAGTTTTCAATTTTCAGGCAGATTTGCTAAACCGTGTTATATTGGGAAGTGTGGTAGAAAGATGAGTAAGCTCTGGAAGCAATTCCCGGTTTCTCCTATGTCCATCAAATTGAACACCTTGTGGTCCAGTTTCTAAGTATGCAACGTAGCATGCTGCCCACCACGGTGGGCTTCGGGAATTCCCAGGCAGGGTTTGCTCGCAAGAAGCTCACCATCTGGTGGGAGAAGACAGTACCTTTTAATTTTTCAAGTGGGAAGCCATGTGTTAATTACCTTAGAAACATGAAGTACAAAGTGGCTTGTGGAGCTCAGAAGAAGGAACATTTAGTTAATTGACAGGAGATTTGGGGGGTTAATGTTGAGGGAAGGGGGAGAATGCCAGGAGAAGGCAGAACACATAAGCTGATGGTGCCTTGACCTGGGTATTGAGGGAAATAGAAGAAGCTTGCCAAGAAGAAGAAAAAAGAAGGACATTTTAGATCAAATGAAACACTGTGAAGCCTTGATGGCTTTCAAAACAAACGTCTTGTTAAACGAAGTGTAAAATCTGTAGTGTAGTTTGTATGGCTGTCAGCAACAGTTTCTGGATGATTTTGTGTAATTACTTCTGCTGAGTATTGCATCGCCCACGTAAGGGCTAAGATTTCCAGGGAGTGTATCAGTTACATCTCAGGAGCTGCAGGCAGAACAAGGGGAAGCCGGTGACCTAGGGAAACCTTACATTGTCCCAGGTGGCTCACCAGACACAGAAGAGAGGCTCAGGGGCTGCATGTCCTGAGCCAAATTGTTTGGATTTATAAAGACAATATGTAAAGAGGTAAATCTAAGTATTCTGCTTCTCTGGCCTTAGAGATATCAGTGAGTATTTAGTGTAATATGTACACTAAAATCCAGAGTACATATCAGTGAAGGCCTCTAAAATGGTAAAGTCTGAATGTCTAATCTGTACCTCGTCAGCAAATGTCAACACAATAGGAAAGACATCTAATGCACTGAGAAGGAAACTGGAATGGGGACCAGTAAACAGGACATTAATAATTCAATCCAAATCATTAGCAATTGGAGAAATGCAAATTTAAACACAAATGAGTACATTTTTCACCCTTGAGATTGGTTAATATTTAAAAATCTTGTAATAATAAATGTTAGAGATGACTTTGCTGGTCAGGATGTAAATGAGCACAGCCACTTTGGAGAGCAGTTTTATAACATCTAATAAGGTTTAAAAATCACTTACCCTAGGGTTCAGCAACTCTATTCTAAAGAACTTCCCTCATGTACTTAAGGATTCATGCATCTAGAATATATTTACAGTCTATAGAACAAAAAATTGGGGATAAATGTAAATGTTCTTTACTAGAAAAATGAATAAATTAATATTTACACAGTGAAATATGGCAGCACATTAAAAGTGAATTAATCAGATTACAAGTAAATGTTAACAAACATTGCACAAATAAGTTGTGCAATATCTACTGTGTCATTCATGTAAACTTTAAAATATCCATCAACCTTAATACAGGTACATGCACATGAGCAATAAAAGGAGAAAGACTTGGATGGGAGGAATACAGTACAATTTGAGAATGGTTAATAGAAGGAACTAGGGTTGTGGGGATACAGAGGGTCCTTTACTGTATCTGGTATTTTATCTTCTTATTAAAAAAAAGATCTGAAGCAGAGAAGGCAAAGTGTTAAAACTTGAGAGGTGGTACGTGTACCCTGTAATTTCTATCATTTTTAATATTGCATTAGACAGTAGTACTTAGTTCACATCAGGCATTTCCTGTGTCAGGAAGCCGTGGTACAGAGAGATGAAGGAGCCAAGGCTTCCCCTGCTCCTCTGCCCACCCTGCTGTGGACTTCTTAGTTCCTGACCTCATCTACCGCTGGCTGCATGACTGAAAGAACAGCCAAGTGATCTTCAGATCCTGTCCAGCATGACCTTAAATTATCCAAGATCATCAGTATGTGGACTGATGGCTTTCTCCAGCAACTTTCTAAGTCACCAGCAATCTCCTGACCCAGCCTCTGTGCTGTGCTGTGAACCTGCCAGTCTGCACCAGTCCCAGCCAGTGCTCCCGGTGTGGAGGTGACTGCATGCTTCACATTCCCTCTAGTGCTACAGCCACACGGGAGGCCTAACTGTGCCACTTGTGGGTGTGTGTTCTGACTGTCCTTGAAAATAGCTCTTTTGCATTACAAGATGCTCCTGGGCTAATGTAATAGGTAGATGCAGACAAGAGTTATTTTGAGGGCCATAATTTGATTTAGTTATCTCAGGCGATCAAAGATTGTTTAACTCCAGAAATAGCTGACTAGAACAGCTGTTAAAACAGTGCTTTGTGTGGGGAATGATGAAGAGGTTCAGTATTTTGACAGCTACTTCAGAGCTACAAGAAATAAGACTTCGAGAGAATCCTGATTACTGCTTTTGTTTTTGGATTCTCTAGACCAGATGATTTCCCATCTTCTGATACCCTGTATGGGCAGAGGAGAAGTATAGGAGTCTTTTCTCTTTCTTCAAGTCTTATATCAGTAGAGTTTCTGCAACGCAATAGTAATGTACTATTTTGACTTTTCCAAAAAATACCTAACTTGTCTATTCCTCAGTCACATGTTTGATACTTACTGATCTCTAAGCAAAGTGCAGGGCCTCTGGGTCCCAGAGTCAATCAGATGTGCTGTCAGAGGAGCTCCCAGTCTGGCGAGAAGACAAGACAAGATGTGCTGGTAATTTTAAATAAATGTATTAGGCATTATAGAAACAGAACTGGGATGGAGAATACAGTTGGCAAGAGGTGGCATTAAATAATTAGGAGTTTGTCATTTGAGGTAGTGGGCAGATGAGCACAGTGTTCCAAATGGAGAGGAAAGACTGGTCACTGTGACAAAGATGTGATCTGGCTGAGGATTCTGGGGGGTTGTGTATTTATGGACTTGACTGGCCAACCCACAGCTCAGCTCGGAATTTTCTGTATGATATCCAGTCCCTTAACTGTTCACACCCACAGAATACTATCTTGAACAGCCTGATATGAGTATCCCAATATTGTAGTGCCTGTAACTTACTTTGACATATTCTAACATGACCCCAGTGGTAAGTCTGTATGTATCTGTTAAGTTTTCATTGAGATGTTAGTGGAAGTTGGTGGTGGCCATTGTCATGCCCACTCAGGGCTGGGGGACTGTCACTGCACCCCAGGGGGCTCTTCATTAAGCAACTCTCTTTTCTTTCTCTGATTGACACCAGAGGTTTTGTTAATGAGCATGATGTATGCTGGAGATGGATTTTAATTGGGGCCACTTGTGGTAATCAGGATATGTGGCCTGGTTGAACTTCTCCAGAGTCCTTTCTTCTTTTGTGTTATAGAGTATAAAAGTTTAGTGAACCAGTAAAAATAGAGACATCGAGCCTCTAGGAGGCTGGATCTTAGAGATGGGCAGCAGCAGAGCCAGGGCTGCCTCTGTCTTCTGCTCAGTGAACTTTGTGTGCCCTTGGAAGACTCTCTGTCTACAATGACTCTCTTTTAGAGTCTTATTAAACCACACAGGCTAACCCTTGACTAAAGTTCTCTAACCCCAGACTGAAGTCTTTGCCTGAGAACCAACATGTGACACATCTGGATGTTTTGGCATCTTATTTCTTCTTTTGATTCAAGAAAAAAGAAGTTTTACTATCACACAGTTATCTTGAGTGATGGTTCTGCATTTCCAGTTAGCATGTAGTTGGTTTCTGGTTAACAGGAGGAAATCCAGTTTTCCCAGCCAGCACTATTTTCTGATTTTCTTCTTAAGAGTATGTAACATATTCTTCATCTATAGATAATGAAAAGAAGTTAGAGAGAGATGGTCATAGTAAATTTGAGTCACAATAAAGCCAACAAAAATACATGTGTGGGGCATTGTGTGGAAATCTATGCCCTTGAGAATCTGCATACTCTGAGAATTTTATTTTTAATATTTTTTTTATACAGGCCAAAGCAAGTGAATTAATTTCCACTTTAGCAAAAGTTTTTTTCTTTTTTCTTTTTTCTTTTTTCTTTTTCCTTTTTTCTGGTGTGCTTAGGTTCACTAATGGTCACTGTGGTTTGGAGGGAATCTAAATGGATGCTTTGCCTTTGACAAAGACCAAGGACAATCACAGGACTTCCCTGTGGTCTACCTCACTTAGGCGTCTTGATTAATGGCCCTAGTTCAGGAAGGCAACTGCTCCTGTGATCACTTTCCAAATGAGAAATTCAAAGCCATGAGAAGTTAAATGGCCAGTCCCCTCCACAGAATTGGTTGTAAGAGAGTCAGAGCTGGAACTGAGCTTTTTGAACAACGTGACTAGTCTTTGGCTTCTGGTGCCACCCCTGGCCACCAGACTGGGACATGATTCTTCTTGGTACTGTGCATATCCAGGCATTGTCTGGCTTTTCTGGATTTGGCAGATGTGAGCAGGTTTCCCTGAAGGCCTTGTCAGCCCAGACCTCAAAGCATTACTACAGAATGGGACATTGAGAGGCACTGGTGGTGACATTTGCAGCAGAACTTGTTTTCACTTGATGGAACTTCTTGAGAAGCCTGTTTTGGTCAGGCCCTGCTTGGGGCATTCTGGTGGATGTTTAGTTTGGATGGTGGTAGAACAAGAGAATCAGTAGGCCTTGAACTTCTCCCTCCCAGAATCCACCACTGTCACTGCATCCCAAGGTCATCCCTATGTGAATCAACAATCAAAATAAAAGTAAAATTAAATAAAAGGAGAGTCTTGGCAGGCTCTAGTCAGGAGCCCGGCCCCTTTGTCTGATCCCTTCCTTCCAGACAGCCTCATTCCTCTGGGTCCTACATTCTCATTCTTCAAAACCAATCCTGAGATAGTGTATTTCTCCATTTTGTGGTTGAGAAAACCCAGGCTTTGGAAATAAAAGTGTAATGTCCTAAGGTTTTTCAACTGTTCTGACTTCCCAATCGGTCCTTCTGAGTCCATACCCTACTCTGCACTGGGTCCTGTGCAGCTTCTGACTGATTGTGGACAGTTAAATTATGGGAATTGTTTTGGTCAGCTTTATGTTATGACTGCAAAATACCTGAGATAATCAACTTGTAAGAGGAAAGTTTTATTTAGTTGGAGGTACCGTAAGATTGGGCTGACACCTTGCTTTGGGCCTTGCAGGAAGCGCCAGATGGCAGTGATGGGGAATGTGTGGCACAGCAGACTACCAGGAGGAAGGAGAGAAGGGGGAGGGGCCAGAGTCCCACCATCCCTTTTGAAGACACTGACCTAAATACCTCCCAATAGACCCCACCTCCTTTTTTATTTTGTTTTGTACTGGGGATTGAACTCAGGGGCACTGGACCACTGAGCCACATCCCCAGCCCTATTTTGTATTTTATTTGGAGGCAGGGTCTCACTGAGTTGCTTAGGGCCTCGCTAAGTTGCTGAAGCTGACTTTGGACTCGCGATCCTCCTGCCTCAGCCTCCTGAGCTGCTGGGATTGCAGGTGTGCACCATCACGTCTGGCCTTTAGACCTCACCTCTTAAAGTTTCTACCACCTCCCAAGAGATTACCTACCACCCTAAGGACCACGCCATTTATCCACACCGTAGCAGAAATCCTCTAACTTTGTCCTGCCATGTAAAAGATCTAGTTTATTAGACCTTGCAGAATGTGTGTGTGTGTGCGTGTGTGAGTGTGAGAGAGTGTGTGTCCGTGTTGTTTTAGAATAGGCAGCACATGTTTGGTCTCTAATGCAGGCTCACTGTGGATGAGGGAGATCCACCTTCTTAGTCTGAGACATTGGATGAAAGGTGTTAAAAGAGAGATTTGCACTGATGACAGCTCCCACGTTGAAGCTGTCAGAATCCTTTTGCTGTCACACGAAGTCTGACAGCTTGGCTTCGACTCCTGAAAGAGCTGCTGACTGAGAAGTAGGGCGGGTGCCATGGCTATGCTGGGGGTTCGCAGCCAGACACGTCTCCCAGGTGGCCTTCTCCTTACAGTGCCTTCCTGCTTTGGGCACTAAGCTGCCTTTTGCTCTTAATTTCCTTTTTCTTGTCAACTTCCCTCCTGAAAAGAGAAGGTACTGTCTCTTCTTAAGTGAGCACATGAGTGTTCTGAGCATTTGTATTTCTCCCAAGTAAACGTTTGGACTCGGTTGCTGAGTGATCAGACTTTTTTGGATTTGGTAAATGTGACAGGTTCCCCTGAAGGCCTGGTCAGCCCTGGAGAGGTGGATCATTAAGGTTCCTGACCCCAAGAAGTCAGCTTGGTGCTACAAAAAATGCATGTCTTGATCCTCAGCCTCACAACGGCATCATTTAGAGTACCGGGCAGGCCCCCACTGTCTGCAGTCACAGTGATCAATGTCACAAACGGCCAGAACCGCCCTGGAAAGGAGAAAATGTCTGGGTTTCACATCCTTTTCTCACTGCTAAACACAGCATGAAAACACAGTGTGACCTCTTCTCCTAGATTGAGGATGCTCCAGGGACTCTAGCTTATTATTCTGCGGTGGGCCCATGGGGTTTGTCCTGCACATAGAGGAAACCTAGTGTTGGCTGAGCTGAATTGTTTTTCAATGCAAAATGAAAGTTGGGCAAATTCGAGAAATAGGTGGGGAGCCTGGCACACTGAGTCAGATTTACACGCATGGTTCCTGTGGCCTTGTCCACCCTCTCAGATTAAGGATTTATTTCATGGCTGAAAAGGGGAAAGTAATACATACCAGGCATACTATGAAAAAGCAGAGAACACAGCAAAATAAGTGCTTACTACTTTCCTCTTTTTTTTTTGGCCAGGGATTGAACTCAGGGCCACTCAAACACAGAACCACATCCCCAGCCCTATTTTATATTTTATTTAGAGACAGGGTCTCACTGGGTTGCTTAGTGCCTCACTTTTGCTGAGGCTGGCTTTGAATTCTCGATCCTCCTGTCTCAGCCTCCCAAGCTTCTGGGATTACAGGCGTGCGCCAGCTACTTTACTTATTTTTATTAACAAGCATTTGTTTTTGTTTTTTGTTTTTAATTTTTTTCTTTAATTTATTTTTTAAAATTAGTTTTACAGACTGCATTTTGATTCATTGTACACAAATGGAGTACAACTTTTCATTTCTATGGTTGTGCACAATGTAGATTCACACCATCCATGTGATCATACATACACATAGGATAATACTGTCTGTCTCAGTCTACTATCTTTTCTTCCCCCACCCCTTCCACCCCATTTTCCTCTACACCATCCAAAGTTCCTCCATTCTTCTCTTACCACTGTGCTCCCTCACCGCCCTGTTATGTATCATCATTCAATTATCAGAGAAAACATTCGACCTTTGGTTTTTTGGGCTTGGCTTATTTCACTTAGCATGATATTCTACAACTCCATCCATTTACCAGAAAATGTCATAATCTTATTCTTCTTTATGAATGAGTAATATTCCATTGTGTATATATACTATTCATCAATTGAAGGGCATCAAGGTTGGTTCCACAATCTAACTATTGTGAATTGAGCAGCTATGAACATTGATGTGGTTGCCTCACTATAGTATGCTGATTGTAAGTCCTTTGGGTATAAACCAAGGAGTGGGATAGCTGGGTCAAATGGTGGGTCCATTCCAAGTTTTTTGAGGAATCTCCATACTGATTTCCAGAATGGCTCCACCAATTTGCAACTCCACCAGCAATGTATGAGTGTGCCTTTTTCCCCACATCCACGCCAACATTTATTATAGCTTGTGTTCTTGATAATAGCCATTCTAATCACAGTGAAATGAAATCTTAGGGTAGTTTGATTTGCATTTCTCTTATTACTAGAGATGTTGAACAATTTTTCATATATCTGTTGATCGTAGATCTTCTTCTGTGAAGTGTCTGCTCATTTCCTTAGTCCATTTGTCGATTTGGTTATTTGTATTCTTGGTGTAAAGTTTTCTGAGTTCTTAATAGATTCTGGAGAGTAGTGCTCTATCTGAAGTGTGAGTGTGTGTGGCAGAGATTTTCTCCCACTCTGTAGGCTCTCTCTTCACATTGTTGATTGTTTCTTTTGCTGAGGAAAAGCTTTAGTTTGAACCTATCCCAATTATTGATTCCTGCTTTTATTTCTTGTGCTTTGGGGGTCATGTTAAGGAAATCTGGTCCTAAGCCAACATGATGAAGGTTTGGACCTACTTTTTCTTCTATTAGTTGCAGGGTCTCTGGTCTAATTGCTAGGTCCTTGATCCATTTTGAGTTGAATTTTGTGCAGGGTGAGAGATATGGGTTTAGTTTCATTTTACTGCATACGGATTTCCAGTTTTGCCAGCACCATTTGTTGAAGAGGCTATCTTTTCTCCGTTGTATGTTTCTGGCACCTTTGTCTAGTATGAGATAACTGTATTTATGTGGGTTTGTCTCTGTGTCCTCTATTCTGTACCATTGGTTTATCGGTCTATTTTGCGGCAATACCATGCTGTATTAACAAGCATTTGTAAGTGTCATGATATGCCAGGGACTGTGCTAGGAGCTTTGTTAGCCTTACGTAGTTTGGAAACCCATGGTTTTCCAGGTAGTGGCAACCTCTTAGAGGTTGTTGGAACAAGTGAGAGAGCCAGTACCACCATGTCTAAGATGAAACTTTTGTCAAAGCCTGGTGAAATGGGAGATGGGGCCATTGGGAGATGCAGTCAAGGGGCATGTTTCCACTGTCTCAGGAATTTGGGGAAAGTCCTGAGTAAATTCTTACCTGTCCCCTGCTTCTCCATCCTCAGGCCTCCTGGTGGGTACCCTTGACGTTGTGTTGGACTCCAGTGCCCGGGTTGCTCCTTACCGAATCCTGTACCAGACTCCAGACTCTCTGGTCTATTGGACCATCGCCTGTGGTAAGTAGTATTTGTTGAGACATGAGTTTACATAAAGCTTTAAGACCAACAGCTTTCTGTCAGAGGGGAAGAACATTACCTATGAATGCAATTACTTGGTATTTAGGGTTAATGAACTTTAGCTATTTCAACACATGAACTCCCCAGTCTTAATGACTTAACCCAATAAACATGCTCACTCTGAGGACATCTTACTTGGATCCTGTTGCATCTGCCATCTGTAGTTGACACCCTGTGGAACAGAAGGCCTCCAGGGTCAACTTACAAGAAGTAGAAGGGTTGAACATACCTGTGTCAAACTTCCTTGGCCCAGAAGTGGCCCAGAGTCTTCTGCTCACACTCCATTGGTGAGAACTGGTCGAGTGGACCCAGCCTAACCACAGGGAAAGCTGGGAAATGAAGAGGGACATGTGGGGTACCTGGGTATACTAAGCAATTCTTGGTCTATCTTAGGACACAGTACCTCCTGTGAATGGAGATCATTTATTTCCCCAGATGATAATCTGGATACTGTGCTGTGTTTATAATGGCAGCAAACAGACCTGCTATTATTGGATCTCTCACAAGAACGTATTTCTTTCTTTATGTTTATTTGTTCTTTTTAGATATGCATGACAGTAGAATGTAAGTTGATATATTATACATACATGGAATATAACTTCCCATGCTTGTGGTTGTACATGGTGTGGAGTTACCCTGGTCATTTGTTCATATATGAACATAGGAAAGTTCTGTCGGATTTATTCTGCTGTCTCCCCCTTTCCCTTCATTCCCCTTTGTCTAATACAATGAACTTCTCTTCTTTACTCCCCTGCTTATTGTGAGTCAGCATTTGTATATCTGAGAACATTCTGCCTTTGGTTTTTTGCTGGGATTGGCTTATTTCACTTGGCATGATAGTCTCCAGTTCCATCCATTTACCAGCAAATGCCATTATTTCTTTCTTATTTATGGCCAATAATACTCCATTGTGTATATATACCACATTTTCTTTATCCATTCATTTGTTGAAGGGCACCTAGGTTGGTTCCATAACTTTGCTATTGTGAATTGAGTTGCTATAAACATTGATGTGGCTGTGTCACTGTAGTATGCTGATTATAAATCCTTTGAGTATATATAGGGGAGTGGGATAACTGGGTCAAATGGTGGGTCCTGTCCAAGGTTTCTGAGGAATCTTCATACTGCTTTCCATAGTGGTTGCACCAATTTGCAGTCCCACCAGCAATTTATGAGCGTACCTTTTCCCCCCACATCCTTGCCAGCATTTATTGTTGCTTATATTCTTGATAATTGCCATTCTGACTGGAATGGGATAGAATCTCAGTGTCTCACAAGAACTTCTAATGCAAAATGGCCAGGTTTTTTAAAAAGTGATTTTTTTGCAGGTGGTTTTTGAAACCGTAAGAAAATCATGATGGGCACTGAATGTTTCTTTTTTTTCTTTTTTATATTACTTGACTTTATTTTTATAGAAAAATTGACCAGATAGTTTGATTTACAGGAAAATCGGACAGCTTGTTCAGAGAGCTCCTGTATACCCCCATGTACCTAGTTTCTAATGTTATTAACATCTTAGTATGGTATATTTGTTACAATTAGTAAACCAACATTGAACACTATTCTAAAATAGAATCCATTGTTTATTCAGATTTCCTTGGGTTTTCCCAATGTTTCTTCTGTTCCAGGGTCCCACCAGTATTCTGTATCACATTTGATTTTCATATTCTCTTAGGCTTCTCTTGACTTGGAAATTTCCTAGACTTCTTCGTTTGGGGTATTTTGGAGGACTATTGGTTAGATGTATTGTAGAAAGTTCCTCTGATGTTTCTCTTGTGATTAGGCTGGGGTGATGGGTTTTTATGGGGAAGACTCTAGAGATAAAATGCCATTTTCATTTTATTGTGTCATGGGTACATAATATCAACATGATTTAGGACCAAAGTCCCTGGTCACCTGTGTGAAGTGGTGTATTTCTGGTTTTTCCATTTTAGAGTTACTCTCCTTTCCCTTACTTAACTGCACTTTTTGAGAGAAAGCCACTATGCTTGGTGCATCCTAAAGGGATGGGGTGTGATTTTCTTCCTCTTGTTGAGGGTAGAATATCTAGGTATTGTATTGGGAATTCTTCTGCACAAAAGTTCTGTTTTCTCCCTTCATTTTTAATTTATTAAATTATTTATGTCAGTATAGACTCATGGGTATATATTTGTACCCTGGGTTGCAATCCAATGCTACTTTAGTTTGACTTTAAGTTCTTTAAGTCTTTATGTTGACTTCATTTACTTTTTAAGTTGATCTCTACTTTTTAAGAAGTAACTTGCTAGAATTCAAAGATATGAAGACAATTAGATGGTCTCTGCTCTTGAGAAATTCATTCTCAGGAGGAGATAAGCAAATCCTCACTTACAGCCTAAGGTGAACAGGATCCCTTCAGTTTATTTGATTGTTGAATACCCAGCTCCACACAGGATTCCAAGCCAACCTTCTATGCAAATAGAGGAAGAATCTGGGAGTGATTTCAAGCTGCTGGAAAGCTCAGTAATACTCCTTCAAGGATTTAGTAGTACCTGAAATTCTAAAATCATAGCTATGCCCTTCAGAAAGCATCCTGGTTAAGAAGCAAACAGTCTCAGGAGAGATGTTAACCATTTTCCTTGTCATTTGCACATTTCTGCAAAGAGTATGCAAATGCTAAAAAATAGCTTTAGGATTTAGGGCATTGGGAAAACCACCTAGAAGTGAAGGACAGGAATGAGCAAGAAGAATTGGGTAAAGGATACAGGAAGGGGGACTCTGAAGAAGACAGAGTTACTGGTGTACCAAGGCTCACAGCAGGTAGCATTCCAGCTTCCCTGCAGGTCCATTTAGCACAAAGGGAAACCAGAAGGTGATGTGCCACGTGCACTGTGGTAGGTGGTTGGGAAAGTGTTGCCTTTAGTTGGTGAACAGTCTAGAAAATGTTAAAGAACACACTGTAGGCAGCAAGTGAGGTGGTACAACCAAGGGACAGGAAAGGTCAGGGAGCCACTGAGACCCGTCTGATGAGGGTGTGTCCCCTTCCCACTCACCTCCAGCTGTGCCATCACTTGTGCCCCAGGTGGTTTTGAGCTCCTGCAGGGACAGAGGCTTATCAGAGCCCTGGCTCTCATTGCAGCCCTCCAGGCTCCTGGTCTTCCCAGGTCCTCACCTGATGATGGGAGGAGCTATATGGGCCCCTGAATCTCTCCTCCTTGCCCTCCTCAGATATTGCCTTTCTCGTCATTGACATTTATGTCACTGCCTGCCATTGCTGTTCCTCAGTCTGTTTCTGGGGCTTTGTCATTCTGTAAAATAGGCCTTCCTGTGAATACTTAGGTTGGACAGAACCCGGAGTTACAATGCGGATTTGGTCCTGAATTTTCTGCCAAGCCAAGAGTAGGGGACACTAGGCTGTAACTGCTGATGGCATAAGATACGCCTCAAAGAGATGTGCCTTCATTCCCAGGGTATTGCCTGTCACAACTGCATGATCTCATTGTAAGCAGCCCGGAATGGCTTTAGCTTTTGTATCTATCGATTACCTATGGAGATAGCGCCAGAATTTCCTTACGGAAGACTCCCGGAAGTGACCACCTTTGCGAAAGTCCCATTCACCCATTAATTGTTTTTTCTTAACGATTTCCAATTCAGCATTTAAAACCCAAATGACTGGCTTCCTTTCATGAGAAGATTTTAAGAGCCGAAGCTGAAGCTGTTACCTTAAAAGGATTTCTTGAATATGCTGACTCTTCTGTTTATAACTTGAATGTTATTTTTTCATAAGCAACAAAGTTAATACTATTTGGTAGGAAAATACGTTGAAAGCTTTTTAATTGACTTAAATTTCATGAATTGTTGCTGAAAGAGGAACTTCAGCAGAAGATTGGGCAGTCTGATTGACTGCCCTGTAGAAACCATCCTAGTAGAAGACCTTGTCTTATGTCTTGAGCCTTATAAGTCATCTCTCATGTCTACTGAATTAAAGGGGCTATCACTGTCCATGTTGTGACATTGACCACTTTTCTGTAAATCAGCAGCAGTCTTAGCTGCAAATCCTAGTTGTCTGATTTGCCTTAGTCTTGAGTCACAGGAATCTTTTGGACATAGTGTAGCTTACTGCCAATATAATAATCAGCTGGCCCCAGGCAAAATGGATCGCGTTGTTTGATAATAGCCCTGAACAGTGCCTTAATAGGGCTTCCCATTGACTTAAATTTCCTTTTCTCTACCATTTCAGAATCTCATGTGGTCCTAGCAGGTCATTCAATTTCAGAACTGAGAGAGACATCAGTCATCATCTTGCCTCCGCCTCTTATTTTAGGAGGTTGCAGAGGGAAAGTCAATGTGTCCAAGGTAGCCTTCCTAGTTTTAAATAATTAGGTGGAGCTCAAACCAAGTTCTCAGGTCTCCACCTCCCACCCCGTGACTTTTGAAGTGGCACCCTGCTGGTTTTTATGATTAAACATTCCTTTAGTCTGGAGCTGGTAAGACCCAGAGTTTAATTAAAGATTGCTAATTGGCCTGTTCTTGCTGTTTCTCTACAGTAGACAGAGAAAATGCTGGGTAATTTGTTGCTTTCCGCATGAGATAGATATAATGTGAAGGTTGTGGGTATTTTTAATAGTACTTTCTTGGTCTGTATTACCTCAAGGATGGTTTTTTTTTCCTTGGAAACACAGGAACTTAGAAAAAGAAAAGAAAATATTTGCTTTTTTCCCTTTAAGTAATACACGTTCATCCTATCTGAGTTCAATCCCAGGTTACTGCCCCCCCAAAAAAAGGAAAAAATTAGAAAATATAGATAAGTAAATAGAATAAAAAGAAAACCATAATAGCAAATCATAAATTATCACTTTCCAGACTTAAATATACATTTTATATCCTAATGTGTCTATACTATATATCTATTATATGTAAATATATAAGCTACTTATATATGAAATTTATAACATATATGAAATAAAATGAAAATGAAATAAAACTTTAATATATCGAGAATACTTTTCATCTCAATAAAATATAATATCTATATTATAATATAATATATATAAGATAATATAAGATATAAGATAATATAAGATAATAATATAATATAATATAAGATAATATCTATATTTCTATAATATCAATTTAATAGGCGGATAATATTTTATTGTGCATGTAATATTATCTAATCAATATGCTGTTATTGAACATCTGGGTGCTTTTTCTCTACTGTTATAGCATTTTGAACAATCTTCGGGAATATCCTCCATAGCAGAATCTTTGCATATACCTTAATTATCACTTTAGCATAAATTTTAAGTTAAGCAGATAATGATAAGTCAAAGAATATATGTGTATTTAATGCGGCCAGCCTATTGTCCTCAGGAAGATGGCCATTTACATTCCCACCACTGAGGTAGGAGAGGGCACTTAAGTAAAATAATGGATTCCTACTACCAGTGTCAACTATGAATTCCTACTGCCAGTGTTGGATGAGTTACCTGGGGCTCTGTTTTCTCAGCGGTGATGCAGTGATGAGCAGTTATGACCCAGAGGAGATTGCCAGCAGAGTTATGTAAGGAGCTTACCATCTTCACACAAGGAGTTGTTCTGACCTTGCTGTCCTTGGTAGTGTGGACCCTGGGCAATCCAGACATCAGGGAGTCAGGGCCACAGAGGTTTCCGCTGCATGCGCGTTAGGCAATAGTTAAGCAGCTGGTTTCTTTGTGCCCAGACATCAGAAGTTTGAAATATTCTCTGCATCGTATTTCAAGCTGAGGTCTCTGTTCTGATGGTGGTAGCAGCAAAGGTAACAGTTCAAGGCTTTCTGTATTCTAGGTCTACACTAAGGACTTTGTGCATATATCTTACTTAACATCCAGCACAAACCATGTGGTCAGTGCTGTTCCTACATATTACAGATGAAGAATCTGAAACACAGAGAGGCTAAGTAACTTACCCAAGGTCCCAAAGCTAACCTGTGGCCCTGCAGGGATTTGAAACCTGGCGTACCTGATCACATCTATGTCTGTGGTCTGAGGCATTTGGTTATGTTACCTCCCTGACACCCCGGCTCCTTCTCTGGCCTCTGCTCATACTAACCATACTTGTAAAATGTGGGAGGAGGCAGTGAAGTGGAGCAAATAGGAGCACAGGTTTTGAACCCAAAAAGTCTGAATTTGATTTCATAAAATTGTGAAAACCTCAGTTTCTCTGTCTGAGAAAAAGACCATAATGAGTCCACTCACAGGGCTGCTGTGTGCCATGCTGTGCGTGTTAGAAAGCGTGGCAACTGGTCTTGGTGTCACCTTATTAGAGTGCTTATGATCATGTATTTAATAGATGGGGGTTTTGAAAGAGGGAATATCCTTTTTGTTTTTAAAAATGTTTCAGATCGGCCGGGCGCGGTGGTGCACACCTGTAATCCCAGTGACTCAGGAGGCTGAGGCAGGAGGATTAAGAGTTCAAAGCCAGCCTCAGCAACTTAGCAAGGCCCTAAGCAACTCAGTGAGACCCTGTCTCTAAATAAAATACAAAATAGGGCTGGGGATGTGGCTCAGTGGTGGAGTGCCCCTGGGTTCAATCCCCAGTACCAAAAAAAAAAAAAAAAAAAAAAAAATGTTTCAGATCACAACACTGTTTTGAAGGTTTTCTTTTGCCCTCTCCAAATACAAGTTTGTAATTTTTTCTGAGTGATGATGACTTTGTAAATACAGGGTGTGTAATTGTTATTCCAGCATACTGGATATTGATCTGGCCTTCACTTGGTACTTAAACTTTGAAATTTTCATCTCTGAGGCTATGTTTGTATTTGGATACGACCATAAAATAGATGATTTCTTCATGTGATTCCGTGTGAGTAATTTTGCATGCTACTGAATCAGCTCAGTGTTCCACCCAGCCAGTTCTAGATCCCACAATACTACATTGGTTGCTTTTTAATGCCTGGAAGGTTTAGTGGTCTTTAAAATTTGTTTTGTCTTCTATTGTGTCAGGGGTAGTTTTTATTTTTGTGTGTACATACAAATATACACCTAAACTCGTATATGCACACACTCATGATTAGTGAGATATTTCCATCCCTGTTATTCTGTGGTTCAGGTTTTAAGTCAGTTCTGCAATCTCAGAACCAAAATGTGTTACTGGTCATGTATCACAAAGAAATAATTGCACATATCTCTCAGTGGGCCCTTAAACTTTTCTTCTTACTCCTCAGAGGCCAGATCTGATAGGAACGATTGTGGATCTATTTGAATGTTTCTTTTAATTTCAAGGAGGCTTCATGTGCTTCAAGATGCATTTCAAACGAGATGGGAAGTTAGACTAGAATGACATAGTGTTTTCCATCATCAGAGACAGTATTTAAAATTTTCCCAGACACATGCAGAGGACCTGTGGCTGACAGTCTAAAAAGTTGTTCTAAATGAGAAAGATTCTTATTTTTCAGAAATTAATGTTTAAATAACCTGAACCTATGACATGCCGATGCAGTTTCGTCAGAGTGAGCTCTCTGGCTGGGTTTCCTGAAGGATTCTCATCCCCGACCCCAGAGATTTCTTTGTTGTCCCAGCTGATTACACAGTGGATCAGCTTGTGTTTCCTGTCGTCTCTCTATAAATGGGGCCAGAAAATCAACAGCCCAGCCCTTCCTCTCAATGCTGAACTCTAACAAATTTTGCATGAACAGCTGGGTAAATAGACCAGTCCCTTTCAGACTCACAGCAAAAGAGCTCCATATTCTCTCACTTTAAACAAAAATAACAATATCCAAGGGTTCTGGGACTTCAGTTCTTGTCACACTGTGCTTATGTACCTGAAAACTAAGAGTCACTTAGACACCTTTCAGGTTCAGACACATTTCCTTTGGAACCTTGCGGATTTCTGAAGAATGGCCCAGAAAAAATGATAGTTACTCCCAAACTGTTCAGGGACATTGGTTTTATTGTTTCCAAGAGGCAATTTGTATCCTTTGTTCTGAGGTAAGAAGTGGACAGATGTGGGCACATCCTTCCAGGAATGTTTTTTCCTGGATTAGCATCTTATATGGTGGGGGAGAAAATCCAGTCCTACCTTCTGGATATCCTCATATTTTTTGTCTCCATACCTGGGTCCAGACACTGGTTCTTATATATATATATATATTTTCATTTATTATTCCTCATTTATTATTCATTTAGGAAAGTGGTTAGAGAATAATTGGTACATTTATGCAGTTAATATGAATGTAAAAGTTACTTGCATCTTATTCTCCTTGGAAGGTATCCATTGGGTATGGATCCATAGTTCAGTTCCTGTAGCTACCATTGGCGGATGGCATTTGTTGTTTTCTTTCCTCAAATAGTGATGATGATCATTTCAGAGAGTAGCACACTAACTTCTTCCTTAGCCAGAAAACCTCTTTGGTAGCACAGAAGCAAACCTGAGCAGGCTGATGAATTGAGACCTCAAGACAGTAAGCATTACTGCAGGGCCATCCTTCTCGCATGATGCTGACAGATGTGGGAGAAACAGCAGGAGGTACAGCACAAGCAACAGAATGGAAGTGGGGGCCAGGAGTGGTCAGCAAGACCAAACTGTGGGTATGATCTCTCCAGGGGTGAGCAGTAGAGAGAGAGCCATGGGTGAATGTCATTGGTGGGGAGTGGGCATCATGGATTGCGGAAGGCAGGCAGTCCTTTCTCAGTGGGGACACAGTAGATGGGAGACAATGCTGATCGTAAACTGAGCTTCCCTGCAAGAATCTTGGATGGCAGCAATCATGCCCCACATACAACAGTGGTCTCCTAAGATTAAAATGGAGCCAAAAAATTCTTATCACCTACTGAGGTAGCCATGGCAACATCTCCATGCAGTGCATTACTCACAAATTTGTGGTGATGCTGGTGTAAATAAACCAGTTTAGATACACAGATACTTACCATCTGGTGACAGTTACCAACAGTATTCAGTACAATAACATGGTGTAAAGGTTTGTAGTCTAGGGGCAGTAGGCTAGAACAAATAGCCTAAGTATATAGTAGGCTAGATCATCTAGGTTTGCATAACTACATTCTATGATGTTCATGCAATGACCAAAATGCCTGATAATGCATTTCTCAAAACATCCCTGTAATTAAGCCATGCATGACTGTATGTGAGTATGGGTGGGGAAGACACATCAGCCGTGTGGATCGTCATGTGATGCCATGGAAGTATAAGCAAATGCTTGTTGAAGGAGCACATGCCTGCATGCACTGTTTCTGCTCTGGGTGTGTGTTGCAGAGATGCACATAAATGGCCCTGTGCACAAAGAAAACTTTTTGAAGGTAGCATGAGCAAAGCTGAAGACACTCCTGTCCTGCCCAGGTCTTGCAACTGACAGACAGACTTTTCTACTCATGACACCCAAGGATTGTTGAGTTTGATCTGAGATGCTTGGGTTGCATTCTATAATCAGTGGAACAGGGAATCTAAAAGTGAAGTAGGTGGTCTGATTTCCTGGTAGAGGGCAGAGCATTATGAGATAGCTGCCAAGAGCCAGACCACCCTGGCTGAGCTGAGCCTCAGCCTCTGGAAGCACATCTGTGACTGATGTCGGTGGAGGCAGATGAGAGGCAAATCAGAGGCTGGGAATCATGCCCGGTGAATCTGGAGAAATCAGCAGTCCTGTGCATCCCCACGAGTGCCTCTGTCCTACAGTGCAGTACATCGGTCAGTGCCAACAGCACAGACGGACAGCGGGGTGGAAGGCACGTGACCAATGCCTTCTGGACAGGGCTCTCAGAATCTGCAGCATATCATGGCTCATGGTGATTGTGGCTTCTGCAGACAAGGAAGGGCCCAGGACTTTTAGAAAATTTTACAATTAGGATTTCAAAATTTTTAATTTTGAAATGTTTTGAAACTCTCTGGCAGACTCCCCAAATTGATTCACTTCCTAAATATTCCATGTATTTAGAAAGTATTTTCTACATCATAGTAGAGTCTTCCTGTTGCTTTTACATATGCTTGACTGTGACCCCAAGTGAGCTGTGAACAGGGACCATGAGGAAGAGCAGTTCATTCTTTAGTGTTTTCACAGGACAACTCTCCACTAAGAAATCTGATTTTTATCCTTTACATAAGCGTTCCTTCTAAATAATGATTTATTTTTATTTTCATTCATTCATTCATTCATTCATTCATTCATTCATTCATTTATTCATTCATATTTGTGGAGCTGGGGACCAAACCCAGGTCCTTGCACATGCTAGGCAAGTGCTCCACCACTAAGCTGCATCCCAGCCCCGTGAGCATCCCATGGAGGCCATTTTGGTGTTTAGTCTTTAAAGTAAAAGAAAGTGAACTTGGGTTTTCTTCTGTTTAGCCTGTCCTCAAACTGTGGGTCTGAAGCCTTTCCAGCGTACCTACCATTCTCCAAGAGACTTTAGTTCTGCAACCAGAGTTCTGAATACAATTGCAGATACACTTGTGTCTTCTGCCTTTTTTCCTTTGTCAGGAGTGAGAGTGAGGTTCTGAGATATTTTGAGTTGATAGTGACAAAGAACAGAGGGAAAAAGGCACTTTCAAGAAATCAATTAAAAGATAACTTGGAAATCTCAGGAGATGGCCGAAGGGCCAATCAACAGAATCACAAAATCATCTCGGGTTTTGGAATGAATAGGGCATATAATTTATACCTAGGATGTGTGGATAATTTATTTTGTGGAAACGTTTTCCTGCAGGATCATTATCAATCATAAAAGGAATTTATTCTAGTGTTTTCTAGCTATATCCTGACAGCTTCCCTGCGATGCCCCGCGGTGTGAGCAGAACGCAGAGTGTCATTCTGTATGCTGCAGGGCTGGGTGGTTTGAATTTTGAGGTCCTTAGGTGAGGTGATGAATGCTCCTTGTTTCAGACAGGGATGTAGTGACGGGGTTGGTGGCTTTGAGGATGACCTCAGCCTGTCACATTTCAGGCCAGCCATCCTGGTGAGGGCGGCTGCTCTTCCCTACAGGTAGTCCATTTTCACATCTCACTCATAATTGAAGTGAGAGTCATTTTTGCCATTGTAGAAGGTGGTTTCGTCACTTACCCAGTGGCTCACCGTCTACCCCACTCTCATACTGCTGCAGCTTTAACAGAAATCTCGTAACAGCAAGATCTATGTGAGCCTGTGAAGTGGAAGCTCTGGAAGGAAGAAAAGAGATGTGATCAGCTCCCAGTGCAGAAAATTGAGTGTGGCACACGTTCCTGCCGGGTGCTAAAAGTTTGGACCCATCTGATCAGTCTTGGCCACAGGGCCTCCTTCCTCTCCAGTTTCCATGTTCTTCACGGTCTCACCTGTCTCCTCTGGAGGACAGGTAGCTTTGGAAATGACAGTCTCCTTTGATGGTGTCAAGGCGTGATGAAGTGAGCTTGGATTTTAAAATATCTTGCCAGGCACGGTGGCACTCAGGAGGCTGAGACAGGAGGAATGAGAGTTTCAAAGCCAGCCTCAGCAACTTAGTGAGGCCTTAAGCAACTTGGTGAAGCCCTGTCTCTAAATAAAATTTTTTAAAAGACTAGAGATGGAGCTCAGTGGTTAAGGACTCCTGGGCTCCTGGGTTCAATCCCTGGGATCAAAAAAAAAAAAAATTGTCACAGAACTTGACATTTGTTATTATTATTTTACATTTGTACAGGTGGCTCCAGGAAGGAAATCACTGAACACTGGGAATGGCTGGAGCAGAATCTCCTGCAGACGCTCTCCATCTTTGAAAACGAGAACGATATCACCACATTTGTGAGAGGAAAAATACAGGTAGTGGGTTGGGAGAAAAAAAAAAATTGGGCTGGTGATGTGACTCAGTGCATGCACGAGGCCTTGGGTTCAATCCCCAGCACCCACAAAAACAAACAAACAAACAAATATGACTTTTAAAATGGAAATAACTTCAAGTTTACAAAAATATTGTAAAACTAAGAATTGCATGAAGACACACCTGTGCAGCCTTCCCCAGGTTCACCCGTTGTTGACATTATGCCTCATTTGCTTTTATATTTGTGTGTTCACTCTATTTGAGAGAAGTTTCCTCTTGACTACCTGAGTGTGTATCTTCAAAGAATAGGGATATTTTACAATGTAACAGTACTACCGTTATCAATTGCATCCCTTTACAGTACCTGTTAATTTAACATTAATACCATGCTTGACTATTTGGCATATAATCTAATTTTAAATGACCCAATTATGCTCTGTGTAGGTTTGTTGTTGTTGTTGAGTTTGTTTGTTTGTTTGTTTGTTTTCCATTCCAGAACAGGACACAGTCTCGGAAACTATTGCAATTTAGTTTAGTCTCTTTAGTGACCTTCAGTCTGGGATAGTCTCATAGTCTTTTCTCAGGTTTTATGACATTAAGGTTTTTAAAGTTGAGCAGTTCTGGTTTTACTAATAGAACACTTTTTTTAATAGAATGTGGTTCCCAGATTTATTTTCTCTCATTTATCTCATGTTAATTAATTAATTAATTAATTTTGTTTCATTGTACACTAGAGTACAGCTATTGTTTTTTCTGGTTGTACACAAAGTAGAATCACACAATTTGCATATTCATACATATTCATAGGGTAATGATGTTTGTCTCATTCTATTATCTTTCCTTCCCTGCCCCCTCCCCACCCCTCATTTTCCTCTATAGAATCCTCCATTCTTCCCTTACCCCCTCCCCCTGCCATTTTGTATCATCAGCCACTTATCAGAGAAAACATTTCAGCCTTTGGTTTTTTGGGATTGGCTTATCTCCCTTAGCATGATATTTCCAACTCCCTCCATTTGACTTCAAATGCCGTAATTTTATTATTCTTTATGGCTGAATAATATTCCATTGTGTATATATACCACAGTTTTTTTATCCATTCATCTATTGAAGGGCATCTAGGTTGGTTCCACAATCTAGCTATAGTGAATTCGGCTGCTATAGGCATTGATGTGGCTGCATCACTGTAGTAATCTGATTTTAAGTCCTTTGGGTATAGGCCAAGGAATGGGATAGCTGGGTCAAATGGTGGTTCCATTTCGAGTTTTCAAAGGAATGTCCATACTGCTTTCCAGAGTGGCTGCACCAATTTGCAACCCCACCAGCAATGTATGAGTGTACCTTTTTCCCCACATGTTCGCGAACACCTATTGTTGCTTGTATTCTTGATAATAGGCAATCTAATTGAGGTGAGATAATATCTTAGGGTAGTTTTGATTTGCATTTTTCTTATTACTAGAGATGTTGAACATTTTTTCATATACCTGTTGATTACTTATAGATCCTCTTCTGTGAAGTGTCTACTCATTTCCTTAGCCCAATTATTGATTGGGTTATTTGTATTCTTGCTGTAAAGTTTTTTGAGCTCATTATAAATTCTGGAGATTAGTGCTCTATCTGAAGTGTGTGTGGTAGAGATTTTTCTCCACTCTGTAGGCTCTCTCTTCACATTGATGATGGTTTCCTTTGCTGAGAAAAAGCTTTTTAGTTTGAATCTATCCCAATTATTGATTCCTTCTTTGATTTCTTGTGCTTTGGGGGTCATGTTGAGGAAGTCTGGGGCCAATATGATGAAGATTTTGACCTATTTTTCTTCTATTAGGTGCAGGTCTCTGGTCTAATTCCTAGGTCCTTGATCCATTTTGAGTTGAGTTTTGTGCAGGGTGAGAGATAGGGGTTTAGTTTCATTTTGCTGCATATGGATTTCCAGTTTTGCCAGCACTATTTCTTGAAGAGGCTATATTTTCTCCATTGTATGTTTTTGGCTCCTTTGTCAAGTATGAGATACCTGTATTTATGTGGGTTTGTCTCTGTGTCCTCTATTCTGTACCATTGATTTACCTGCCTATTTTGGTGCCAATACCATGCCATTTTTGTTACTATTGCTCTGTAGTATAGTTGGAGGTCTGGTATTGTGAAACCCCCTGCTTCGCTCTTCCTGCTAAGGATTGCTTTAGCAATTCTGGGTCTCTTATTCTTCCAAATGAATTTCATAATTGCTTTCTCTATTTCTATGAGGAATGTCATTGGGATTTTAATTGGAATTGCATTGAATCTGTATAGCACTTTTGGTAATATGGGCATTTTGACAATATTAATTCTGCCTATCCAAGAACATGGGAGATCTTTCCATCTTCTAAGGTTTTCTTGAATTTCTTTCTACAGTGTTCTGTAGTTCTCATTGTAGAGGTCTTTCACCTCTTTTGTAAAAGTGACTCCCAGGTATTTTATTTTTTTTGAGGCTATTGTGAATGGGGTAGTTTTCCTAATTTCTCTTTCAGAGGATTCATCACTTATGAATAAGAATGCATTAGATTTATGAGTGTTGATTTTATATCCTGCTACATTACTGAATTCATTTATGAGTTCTAGAAGTTTTCTGGTAGAATTTTTCGGCTCCTCTAAATATAGAATCATATCATCTGCAAATAGTGATAGCTTAAGTTCTTTTCCTATTCGTATCCCTTTTGTTTCTTTATTCTGTCTAATTGCTCTGGCTAGAATTTCAAGGGCAGTGTTGAACAGAAGTGGTGAAAGAGGGCATCCCTGCCTTGTTCCAGTTTTTAGAGGGAATGCTTTCAGTTTTTCTCCATTTAGAATGATGTTGACCGTGGGCTTAGCATAGATAGCCTTTACAATGTTGAGGTATGTTCCTACTATCCCTATTCTTTCTAGTGTTTTGAGCATGAAGGGGTGCTGTATTTCATCAAATGCTTTTTCTGCATCCATTGAAATAATCATGTGGTTCTTAATTTAAGCCTGTTGATGTGGTGAATTACATTTATAGATCTCCAGATGTTGAACCAACCTTGCATCCCTGGGATGAAACCCACTTGATCACGGGCCACTATCTTTTTAATATGTTTTTGTATGCGATTTGCTAAAATAATAGAACACTTTTAGTGTGGGGTTTTCTTCGTTGTTCCCTTACAATTCAGTTCACACTGTGCACTCCCGAAGAGATGCCACTTGAGTGACCCCATGTCCCTCCCAAGGCTTCACTTCTCCAGGACGTGGTACTCACCTGCCCCTTGATGGAGCTGTGAACCCAGTTACCCGCTTTCTCCACTGCAGTTACTACTTTTATTTTTGCAAATAATAAATAATTTTGTGGGAGAACATTTTAAAACTCCACAAATATTCTGCTCCTTATCAAAATTTCCATCTGGATTTAACATCCAATGATGATTTTTGTTTTGTTTTGTTTTGTTTTTTGTCTGAGCCAATCTTTACTGCAATGGTTGCAAGTGATGATTTTGGGAAATGATGTTTTCCCAGCCCAGCCCTCACCCCCGTTTACCGGGGGCAATTATTGATGAGGACTGCTAGGTGTCTCAATTGTGTCTTTTTCCTTACTGGATCTAATTAGTTTGGTACTCAAACGATCCCAGATTTAGCTATGGATATGTACTGCAAATTGCCTCCTTTGTCCTTATGATGGTCTCCACTATTTTTTTTTTTAATATGTCCTGACTTGTGGTAATACAGGATGATCCAGGCCTATTTTCTATCTTCCCTGTCCCAGTTGTTAAAGTTTGCTTTCACTTTTCAATGCCTCCTCCTTCTCAGCATTTCTTATTTTATTTTTCTTAACACAGGGAATATTAATGTTTCTGAAATTAAAAAAAAAAGTGTTCCTTTGCTCTGCATCTGTGCCACCCTGTTTCCCCAGGTCCCCACAGTGCATCAGTGCCATCATGATCTGGTTTATCCTTCCTTCTTTTGCAAAAAATTAAGCCAATAGGAGTATTTTATTTATTGATCTTTAATTCTTATATGTATGACTTCACAAGCTCCATTGTTATCAAAATTTATTCCATATATATGCTGTATTTTGTTTTTATCACTTAAAATCTCTCGATAACGTGCCAAGTCAGTTCATAGAATTCTCTCGCACACTTTTTAAAAAGCAAAACAAAGCATCTTAGTAGTTCTATTTTTTATATTGAAATGCTGTTTACAATTATAAAATAATTGTCCAAAGAATCCCCACATACACTCTACTGAGCTTCACTAATGTGAACGTCTTACATAACCAGGATACTTATCAAAATAAGAACTGAACATTGATACAATGTTAGTAACTAAACTACAGGCTTTTTTTTTTTTTTTTTTTTGGATTTGTACCAGTTTTTTAAAATTTCACATCCTTGTTTTCATTCCATGATCCAATTCAGGATCCCACATTTCTTTTAGTTAGTTCCTCAATTTTTTTTTTTTTTTTTTTTTACAGTTGCCTATTAAGTGCGCCATAGCTAATTTCTCCACTCACTGTACTTGGAGGTTTAGGCTCTTTCACGTATTTTGCAACTCTAACATATTCACGTGTACAGATTTTTGTATTATCAAGATTGTGTCTTTAGGATGAACTTGTAGAAGTAGTATTAGCAGTATTGCCATATTAAAGGGTAAATGCACGCATTGTTTTGCAAAAACACTACCAAATTCCTCCACAAGAATAGTACATTTTTAAATTCCCACTGACAGAGGGGTGCCTCTTTTGCCATAGCTTCACCAACAATGCGGATTCAGTGTTTGGAGTTTTGCTAATCTGATGGGGAAGAAATGATATTGCGGTTTTTGTATTTGTCTCATTTAGGAAAAGGTGAGCATCTTTTCCTATGTTGAAGGGCTGTCTTGTGTCTCTAAATTGTCTGCTCATATCTGTTGCCTATTTTTCTGTAGGGCTCTTGCTTTTATTTATCTTTAATCTTTTACAGTGCTTAGGATGCAAAAGTCATCTGCCTTTTTTTTTTTTTTTTGGTGATACATGTTGTAGAAATTTTCCCTTAGTTTGTCATTTGTCTTCTGATTTCACTCCTGATAATTTTGCCTTAAAGTTGTAAGTGCTTATTTGGTCAAAATCAGTTATCTCTATCATAGCATCTGGATATTTAGGCAGAGTTAAAAGCCTTTACACCCAGATAAGGAGGAATTCTAAGAAGTGGTCTGACAGTGCCTGTAAAATTTCCCAATGTGTTCGATTTTATTTTTACTTTGCTAAACTTCACATAAACATGTAGTCATTTTATAATCAGAAGAAGAATTTTAAAAATACAGTGCACGCTGGCCGGGCGTGGTGGCGCACGCCTGTAATCCCAGCACTTGGGAGGTTGAGGCAGGAGGATTGGGAGTTCAAAGCCAGCCTCAGCAACTTAGTGAGGCCCTAAGCAACTCAGTGAGACCCTGTCTCTAAAATAAAAATACAAAATAGGGCTGGGGATGTGGCTCAGTGGTGGAGTGGCCCTGGGTTCAATCCTCAGTACAAAAAAAAAAAAAAAAAATAGTGCACTCCGATTCCTCCTTAGGGTCTGATGTTTTTGAAGGAGAGAGCTGAACTTGAAGTGGACCATATAAAAAGGCCCATGCAGGAACACCAGCCTCTGCCCTCATTCCACCTGCCCTCAGAAGGAATCTTTATGCACACCTACAGGATCTGTGCTTTAGGTTTCTGCACCACCCTCATTAGAGAGATTAGAAGAGTAATGGTAAAGGTAAAACTGGGACAGGAGGACGTATTGGTAAGGATCAGTGTGAAGATGATTCCTTCTAGTACCGTCTCCTCGAATGTGCACCTTCTGAACCAAACCAAACCAAAATAAAACCAAAAGCAATCTTGAGTAATTGAGAGCTGTCTTATTGATGGAACCCAAATCTTATCAGCATTTTATTTCTAAGTCATGTGTCTGAATTTCTGGAAGTAACACAAGTGGAGTGTCTGAGGACTCCTAATTTGCTCCTGTAGGAGGGTCTGGATGAAAGGGGTCACCAACTGGTGTGGGAAAGACTCAGAGAGTGGGTGCAACATCTCCATCCAGGGCCACTGAAGGTTCTCAGTTCCCTTTCACAGCCCTTCTTCAAATGCCATCATCTGTAGGAAGCTGGCTCAAAGAAAGAGCTGTAGGAAGAAACCAAAGCTTAGAAGACAGTAGTTACGAGCATGAATGAATGAATGCTTGATTCAATCAATCAAGGACAAATTATGTCAAGTTGCCATGCTTTGCACTATTTGCATTATACCAAAAATGTCAGATTTAATTCCCCTGAGACCAATTAGGAGGAGGGAATTACTGTCACAGGGATTATGTGTAGAAGAATGCCATTCATGTGCAAATGAATGGTTTACACTTTCATAGAGTGTCCACTAATCAAGGGAACCAACAGACTTATTTGTTTTGAGATCTAATTAACTTTCATAAATTACGAATGGAATGCTACAGGGGTAACTATAATCCAAACACTGGACATACCATTTTGTATGTTTCTTTCTAGACTTCTGCTATGCCTGTGAATCGTAATAGTAGTCTCGGTGTACATATAATTTGGTAGTCTGCTCTTTGTTTCCTTGACCAGTGACTTTCATATTGTTATATAATTTTAGTTGTTTTATTAATAACTGGATATGGCTCCATAATTTTTTTTATGTTTCTTCTCTTTCCATTAGTTTCCTGAATAACTTCTAGACTGGTGGGGGTAGAAATAAATGAAAAACACAGTTAACATTTTCGTTCATGGTTTTCCCCACAGGTTGTTTATATGTTTTCCTCTCTCTTTGGAATAGATTATAAAATGAGGATTAATGGGTTAAGTAGTTAAAACATTTTAGTGAATCTGAGTAGATATCATCAATATATTAGAATCCCTGTGTGATCATGAATGGCTGGCTTTCAGGATTATAGATGGTTTACTTGTTTTTTTAAAAATATTTTTATAAGTTGTTGATGGACTTTTATTTTATTTACTTATTTAGATGCAGTGCTGTGAATCAAACCCAGTGCCTCACACATGCTAGGCAAGCGCTCTACCACTGAGCCACAACCCCAGCCCCTGTTTTACTTGCTTTAGAGTTTAATATCTTAATTTTTTAAATTTCCTGCCCTTGATTTTGAGGTTGAATATTTTTTCATGTTTGCCAAGTTAATTTTCCTCTTTTTATGAATCCCTTGTCCCCACCCCTTTGCATATTTAAATGAATACTGGGCATCACGCACATTTTAACTGCCTTAACTTTCCAAAGTTACGAGGTGCTATTGCCTGGAACTGAAGTGATCCATTTTATATTCCATGGAACCCAGAGAATTTATGGGGAGGAGATATTTCATCCCTTTGTTCAGTCATCCATTCCTCCTGGCTGAAAAGTTACAGCACAGTAAGAATAGGTTCTACATTCTGGACCCTGTCTTTTCATAAAGGTGAGAGAGTTAGACATGGGGCCTTTTAATTAGCCTTATGACAAATTCTTTGGCAAGGCCTGGTCTGCTGATACAAGTATATTAGGCCCCTGGGGTGTTTCAGGATGACATTTACTCAGTTTCATATTGTTGTCAATCCTTTCATGCTTCAAACCATTTTCTTTTTGAAATTTAAATGAGCATTCTGGAAAGGTGGTATTTTGCACATCTTATGGTAGCATAGTCTGACTCAGTGTTTTTCCACCCAGAAACATAGGGGCGTCATTTGGTCTGTTGGGCATCATCCCCTTCTAACATCTTCCCTCTGTGGGCTTTGGGTAAGAGCCTCACTCCATGGGTCCAGAAGAAGAGCAAACCTTAGCCCACCTGGAGGCTGCAGGCTTACTCTGAACTGATTGGCTGTTGGAATGACCTGGTGACCCAACTGGCTGCTTCCTTTCAGGGGGCTCTCCTCGGTTACCTCTAATAACTCATTCACTCATCTGTTTGTTTGTTCTTGTATTATTTTAGACAAAGGTATTGACAACTGTGAAATGGCACATAGTCTGGAGGTGTATTTGCCAACTGGGAATGGCTTTTTCATCCCATGTCCCTTCCGAACCAGTCCTCATGTTGATGGTGGCTGTCTCTGGTCCCTAACGTAGCCCTCTACTAAAGCCTGCTCAACCCTGGGAGGCCTGGGTCCAGAATTGTTCTCTCCTGGCCTCCATCAGCTCAACATCTCTGCTCTGTCAGTAGAATAGTATCAAAAGTAATGACAGAAAAAAAATATTATTTTAGCTAATTCTCAGGAAGTTCATTGCTGTTTGTGATATCAGCCACACTGATGTCCTGGGTGACGACAGACTAGGAGTCCACAACTTGGACTTAGTTGCTTAGGAAGGAACTAAGCATAGTCAACACCTTCCTAAGCATAGTCAACTCTGAAACAATTTTAGATTTAGACATCTGCAACTCTGGATTATACATCAAAGTCCAAAGTATGACCCCATAAGAGATCTTAATTTGGAAAGATGACGTATTCTCATTTGATAACAATTTATTGAATATTTTACATGCTAGGTACTGAAGATGAGAAATGTTTAAGACACTATCATTTTTGGGATTCATAATCCATGATAAAGGGACATATAAGTAAATTTTTTCAACCAACATATAAATTAAGAGAGCATAGAGGTGAGAATGCTTAGACCCCATTTCAGATCAGTTTAATTTCAGGGAACACAATGATTATTCCTGCCAAACCTAGAAAGGTTGACTCTGGCCAATGGAGATTTTATAGCAAAAGATTTCATGTGGATTTGTCTTCTCTTTCACCCATGGTCTGGGGAAGCTTTTAAGGTGGGAATGTTACAGTCAGATCTGTTTCAGAAACTGGCCTTCCAGAATCAGTGTGCAGTCACGATAGGGGGAAGTTTGGAAGTGATCACACTCATTCCTGGGCTGCTAGGAGGGCCTAGGGGTGGTTTTCTGGTAGAAGAACAGGTTGGAGACTTGTGGGGCTGTTTGCAAAATAAGCCCACTGATTGTTGTTTCGATTGTTGTTTATATTCTTACTTTAACTGGAATTTAATGTGATAGAGATTGTGAAAAACCAAAGCTCTCTCTCCTACCATCACTCATGACCACAACTTCTGGCAATAGATGTGAAGGTGTGTGGGGGGATCTGATATTGGAAATAAAGTTCAGGACATATTTTCAAGCCATGATGCAGAGAGAATTGACTATACTTAATATGGGAAAAAAGAATCATGGTTGGGAGAAGGTTCCCATGAAGGTGGGAATTAATTAAACCAGACTTTGGAGCATGGTAGGATTAATGAAATAGAACAGTCTCATTCTAGAGTTCAGGTATACGAAATGGCAGGATCAAAGTAGCAAGAAGGTGAGCAAACACATGTTCAGGCCCCGAGGGAGGATGCTTCAAGGCTGGCTGGGGCAGAGCTGCTAATACAAAACTGTGGTCAGATGCAGTACAATGAAATTTGAAAAGGTTATAGTGTTGGTTGGATCCTGTTATCGTTTAGATATTGGGTTTCCCCCAAAAGCTCTTGCGTGAGACAATGCAAGAACATGCAGAGGTGAGAGGATTGGGTTATGAGAACCTTAATCAGTGAATCAATCCAGTGATGGGATTAACTGAGTGGTGCTGGAGGCTGGTAGACTGTGGGGAGCAGGAGGGTCATTGGGGGTGTGGCTTTGGGCTATATATTTTGTATCTGGCAAGTACAGTTTCTCTTCTCTGCTTTCTGATCACCATTTGAGTTGCTTTCCTCTGCCACACTCTTCTGCTATGATGTTCTGCCTCACCTCGAGCCCAGAGGAATGGAACTGGCTGTCTATGGACTGAGATCTCTGAAACCATGAGCCCCTGAATAAATTTTTCCTCCTATAAAATTGTTCTTGTCAGGTCTTTTAATCCCAGCAGCAAAAATGCTGACTAAAACAGATCCAAAATGTACAGGGCCTAGAATTTCAGACTAGCAGTGGTGGAGGAACATTCAGGATTTTGATCATCAGAATTTCTTAGTCAAAATTAGTTGTAAGAAGATAAATTTGTAAGGCACATGAAGGATACACTAGAAGGGCAAGATCCTAAAGGCAGGAATTCTAGGTCTGATGAGGCAGGTGCAACTTTCCATCCTAGGGATTCAGGAGGGCTGCATCATGTCAAGGGGAATTGAGAGGTTGCCCAAGTTCACAGAGATATGAGTAACTTTGTGGGGACATGAACCCCACGACTGTCATGCTCTTGAGTACGTGCATTTCTAGGCTGCCTTGAGGTCAGAGAAAAAGAAGAGGGGCTGGGGGATCTGGCATTGCAGAGACAAAGGTGGAATTCAGGGGAGCATTTTCTATTAGAAAAAGCAGAAATCAGTTTTCAACGAATTACGAAGGAATTGGGTAACAGTTAAATAGCTTCTTAAGCTTCTGTAATAATGAAACAATAGATTAAGCCAGTCACTTGCTATGCAAATATTTCATTTCCTGTCCAGCTGTCAAAAAATTTCAATATCATTTTTGCTCTCACATTCACTCCTTTTCTGCTCCAGTGACAACTTACTCCTTTTCTCTAGGGTCCCTGATGTTATAAATGGTCCTGAGACAGGGAGTCCATGGCCCTGTGCCTCTTAGTGACATGCCTTTGGTCTTTCTTTCCTTTCTTGTCTCATGAGGAATTTTTGTTGATTTTGAGAAAGGAAGAAGTTGGCCTTTGGGATGACTCCGTCATGAGAAGCTCTAGTAAAAACAATACAACTAGCAAAATGTTTCCATCTCCCCATTTGTAATATAAAACTACGAGCTGCATCCTGGGTGAGCTTAAAATAACTGGCACCAATAAACATAATATTGTCCTTTTATTATGCAAATGCCACTTGTTAACTGGCTTGAAATTTGGGGTTGCCTTTGGACAGAATTCATCATTTTTAAAATATTAGAAATTATTTTCTTAGAAAATAATCTTAGAAATTATTTCTTTCTTGCCAGTACGTACAGCTTGTCATATTGATACCAGTCGTGTGCTTTGTGTTTTATTCCTGATTAGGGAATCATTGCAGAGTATAACAAAATCAATGACATCAAGGAAGACGACGACACAGAAAAGTTTAAAGAAGCCATCGTGAAATTCCACAGGCTGTTTGGGATGCCTGAGGAAGAGAAGCTCGTCAACTATTATTCTTGCAGCTACTGGAAGGGGAAGGTACCCCGGCAAGGTTGGATGTACCTTAGTATTAACCACCTGTGCTTCTATTCTTTCCTCATGGGGAAGGAAGGTGAGTGGTCTAGAATTTCAGAGAGAAGCTTTGGAAAGTCTGTTGAGGCTTTCCATGAACTGGTGAATCAAATCAAAGTATCAAAAATCCATAGCCGCAACCGAGTCAGCACTTAAACTTTTTTTGACTATTTAACAAGTGAATCCAATTTTCAGTATTGTAAAGAAATTGATCCTTAAGTAATAAAGGTTCACAAAAGGCAAAATTAATTTAGTAGACATGGATGTAAATCCATACTAATTCTGATCTCCGAATTTATATGGTCCAAATTTGGTTCTTATACCAACAAACAAGGCAATCAGGAACTCAAAGAATTTCAGTAGGGGTTGAGACATTGCAGTACCTAGGAAGGAGTTCCTGGAGCTGAATGTTGACCCAGCCTTGTTCCCTGTGCTCAGCCAAGCTGGTAATCCGGTGGGTGGACATCACTCAGCTAGAGAAGAATGCCACGCTGCTCCTGCCTGATGGGATCAAAGTGAGCACAAGGTCCAGTGAACATTTCTTCTCTGTGTTCCTCAATATCAACGAGACGTTCAAGCTGATGGAGCAGCTTGCCAACATAGCTATGAGACAGCTCTTAGACAATGAAGGCTTTGAGCAAGATCGATCCCTGCCCAAACTGAAGAAGAAATCACCCAAGAAGGTGTCTGCTCTGAAACGGTAGGTGGTAAGGGACTTCGAGTCTCTCCAACCTCAGACCCAAGAAACCCATACATTCAGTCATTAATTCAAACCTTCTGTAAACAACTTCAAGGGTTGTGAACACTTCTCGGCATGGAAGCAATACTGAGAAAGACTTCCAGTTCAGAAACAGACAGATGTGCCCAGCTCCCACACAATGTAATGGGAACTCTTTGGGTCCTGTGGACAGAGTGGCCTAGGCCCACACACAGGGAGTGATTAGCTCTGCCTAGATGGCTCTTGTTTTAGTTAGCTTTGTCATCACTGTGGCCAAAAGACCTGATAAGAACAATTAGAGAGGGAATAGTTTGTTTTGGCCCATAGTCTCAGAGGTCTCAGTCCATAGATGGCTGACTCCATTGCTCTGGGCCAAAGTTGAGGCAGAACATCTTGGCAGGACATGGTAGAGGAAAGCATCTCAGGATATGGCAAGCAGGAAGCCGAGAGGGAGTTCTACTCACCAGGGACAAAATATAAACCCCAAAGTCATGCTCCCAGTGACCGACCTCCTTCAGCCATACTCTACCTGCCTATGACTAATACCCAATTAATCCATATGAGTGGATGAGTCCACTAATCAGGCTACAGCTCCCATAATCAAATCATTTCACCTCTGAACATTGTTATATTGTTTCATACATGAGCTTTTGGGTGACATCTCATATCCAAACCATAACAGCTCTGAAATGGTAACAGAAGTTTCCCAGGCAGGGAGTAGGATGGAAATTTCAGACAGGGAGGCACGTGGTGGGCGAAGCATAGGGGAAAACACAGAAGGAAGTAGTTCACCCACATGGCTAGAAACAGGCAGGCAGGGGATGAGGAGAAGCTGCAGAAAAGCCTGGAAGGCTGGCTATGGGGGTTGAATGAGGGAAATGCAGATGCCTTCCAAAGTGGAATTGTCTGCCTGGAATTGCCCTTCCCTGAGATGGGGAGTGAGAGAGAGAAGAGTAGGCCCACAGGAGGTGATAGCTTGACGGCATTGAGTGATGTTGCCTGCAGGACAACAGTAGGAGGTCAGTCCAGTAAGAGGGGCAGGAGGCAGGAGGATGGAGGGTTTGAGGCCAGCCTCTGCAACTTAGTAAAACCTGTCTCACAAACTAAAAAGGGTTAGGGATGTGGCTTAGTGGTAGAGTGTCCCTGCACTTCAAAATTGGACATCATTGGTGTCTGGGTGATAGGTGGAGTCTGAAAAGAGGTTGTGATTGTGAAGATGTCCTTGGTGGTTTGAGACATGTTGACCAGTGTTGGAGGACAGATGCCATTACAGCAGTGACCTGGGTAGCAAGTGAAAGGCAGGAAGAGGGGACTTGTGCAAATATGGACTGCTTTTTCAAGAAATTCAGTGTGAAGAAATGGAGCTGGCTTATTTATTTATTTAGAATGGAAAAAATTTGAATACAGGATCAAAGGAAGAAGGCAGTTGGGAAGGTTGCTGGTGAGGGAGATAGGGATAAGGCTGTAAGAATGTGAATGGTTTAAAAAGTAACATCTTTTAGAGCGTAGAAGGTGTGCTCATGGATGTCAATTCCTCTTCTTTTTTTTTTGTTATCAAGTTCTCTTTATTTATTTTTATTTACTTGTTGATTCATTGAACACAAATGGAGTACAGCTATTGTTTCTCTGGTTGTACACAAAGTAGAGTCACACCATCTGTGCATTCATACATGTGCACAGGGCAATGATGTCTGTCACACATTCTGTTATTATTCTTACCCCCCACCCCGACCCCACCGCTCCCTTCCCTCTATGCTCTCTATCCTTCCTCCATTCTTGCCACACTTCCACCCCACATTATGCATCATCATTCACTTATCAGAGAGACCAATTCCTCTTCTTTTTAAAACAGGGAGAGAAAGTAAGAGTTGGTAAGGGTGGAGGTCATCTTGGAGACAGAAGGAAGGGAACTGGAGGAAGCTCCTACAACCAGGCCCTCTTTGCTTTGAGAAGCTGGAAATAGACTGGCAGGGGGATGAGGAGGGTAAAAGCTTGAGGGAAAAGGTTTAAACAACTGACATGATGGACAGAAAAAAGGAGCTCATTAGGGAGTAGCCAAGAGAAGTCCCACTGAGGTCAGAAGCCACAGTTGCCCAAGAGCAGGGTGTGCCCACGTCTCCTCATGTAGTTCTGTCATCCAATTAGGACGGACAGCAGCACCCAGCAGACACATGGGGCTGTTTGCATTCTCTTTAGTCTTTTTCTTAAAAGATAGAGCCCCCCGCCCCCCGCAAAAGTGGCTCCAGATATGAGTAATTCTAACAACCTCTTTAGAAATTGTTGCATTCTTTAGACAGAGAAAGAATTTTTTGTGCAGGCTCAGTTTTCCCAAGATTCTTTGATATTTACAGGTATTGATTATAAAATGACTCTGCAAGGGATCTAAATATAGTAAGATAATTTTATTGTGCTTTGGGGTCCTTAAGTTAGAATTAACACCAATGAGCGGAGGGACGATGGCAGAAAGGTCAAGGAGGGGACAGGAGAGCTGAGGGAGCCTCCACAGCAGTGTTATTTAGAAGGTATTGAAGCCTCTTTCTTGTCTCAAGTGAATTATAATTAATTGTTGCCTCCCAGTGACCTTGATGCCAGGGCCAAGAGTGAGAGATACCGCGCCCTGTTCCGGCTGCCCAAAGATGAGAAATTAGATGGCCACACAGACTGCACCCTCTGGACTCCCTTTAACAAAATGCACATTTTGGGCCAAATGTTTGTCTCCACAAATTACATCTGCTTCACCAGCAAGGAGGAAAACCTGTGCAGCCTCATCATCCCACTTCGAGAGGTAAGTGTCCAGTGAGAAAGGATGCATTAGGATGTTCATTGCTTCTCTGGGTAAACCTGGAGCTGTTTTTTGGTTTGCTTTTCTATTTGTTTGTTGTTGTTTTTGTTTTGTGTTTTTTGTTGTTGTTGCCAGCAGTTGGCTGGCTTTTTACCATGGGTGGATGTTCTCAATTCGTTGGTGGCATTGGCCACCCTTACAGTTGTCCCCGTTGGAAGTGTCTGTAGGATCTGTGAGATCTCCTTCTCCAGAAGCAGCCTGGGTGTTTTAAAAGAAGGGTTTTATCATCATTCTGGTATGGCGAGGCATACAGATCGAGGGATGACTGTGTTGGAAAGGTAGTTTGTGGTATTCACAGACCCCAAGAGGAAAGGCCACACCGTGCAAAGCCACCCAGGAGGGGCCACGTGGGTCAGGAGGCAGAAGGAGTAAGGGAACGCATGGGCAAGACCCTTTATTGTGTATTCTGAGGGGAAAACCTGGCTTACTTTGCAGTTTTGTAGGTTCTGGGGCACAACGCCTATCACCAGTTGTCTAACTCTTGGTCCTAGGGTGACTAGAGCAGGGAAATAGTGACCCTGAGTGTAGAGCTTAAAAAGAAGGAGGTGGTTGGGGTGTGGGCTCTGGATGGTTTGGTTGCTTGCAAAAACAATTTTCTAGCAGTTGGCCAGTCCTGGGTGAGAACGATCTCTTAATGATCAGAAAGACCCAAAGGCATCAAAGCATCAGATACAGAAACAAGAAAACAAAGAAAACACGGTTATTAATAGCCTGGCTTGCAGCCCATGGGCAGCCTGGTCGAAGGGAGCAAGTGGGTGAGTTACAAGGCCAAGTGTCTGTTCCCATCTGATCTGCCAGGAGCCTGCATTAGAACCACCAGGGCTGGTCAGCCGCAGATTTCCCAGCCCATCCCAGATCCACTGAATCTGAATCTCTACAAATTTTGCAATCTGTATTTCAAAAAATTTCTAGCCAGTTATCATGTCCAGGAAAGTCCAAGAAAAATTATCCTTGCTCTGGAGTGGAGCTGGGTTCCATCATGCCTGGGATAGGAGGTTAGTCTATACTTGTCTGGAGGCTTAACTGTGAGATTTGGGTTGACATGGACTTCAGGTTTTAGATGTCAAGGGTCTGACCACACAGAAGCTGGCAGCCCTCAAGTTTCTGACAGCTTCCAACCTACTGTGATCCTTTCCTGAAACATAAGGTAGTCAAAAGTTTTGGAAATTTAATCAAGAATGGTCTCTTTGTTAAGATTTCCCACAGTAGCCCAGGCATGGTAGTGCACACCTATAGTCCCAGAGGGAGTCCCACAGGAGGCTGAGGCAGGAGGATTGCAAGTTCAAAGACAGCCTCAGCAACTTAGTGAGACGCAAAACAACTTAGAAGACTCTGGCTCAAAATAAAAAATAAAAAGGGCTGGGAATATGGCTCAGGGATTAAAGGCATCTGAACTCAATTTACAAAAAAAGGAGAGAGAGAGAGAAAGGAAGGGAAGAAGGGAGGGAGGGAGGTAAGAAGGGAGGAAGGGAGGAAGGGCAGGAGGGAGGAAGAGAGGAAGAAAGGAAGGAACGAAGGAAGGAAGGTAGGGAGGGAGGTAAGAAGGGAGGAAGGGCAGGAGGAAGGGAGGGAGGGAGGAAGGAAGAAGGAAGGAAGAATCCCCATAGTGAAGGATTAAAGTTTCTTTATCTTGTGCATCTTTTTAAAATTTACTTAACTAAGCAATGTTCCCTGGATTTTCTTTTCTTTCTTGTTTTAAGAGTAATTCATTGTTATCACAGAAAATTTACAGAAGGAAAGACATATAGAAAGAAAACAAAATTCACCCCTAGTCCCCCATTCAGAGGCAATCACCTTTAACTGCACAGTACACAGCTTTCTGGATTTTTCCTATGCATTGCTGTGCACATGTCCTGTAACTCAGATCTAAAACATGTTATATTGAATTTTTATTTTTATTTATTTCCTTTAAAAGTAAATATATCTGAAACTTCCCCAAATCATTATTCTTCTAATGTGCTTTTTAATGACTACATATATACATTATCAATGTAATTTTTAATGACTGTGTATATACATTATTGATGTATTCTTTTTCCTGTGATTGGACCTTTTTATTGTTTCTAGTATTTTCCCAAAATCATATGTAAAGTATTCTTAAGTTACAGGTTACAAACTCCTAGAAGCCAAACAGGCCAATCAAAAAGAATACAAAATGTTAAACAATTGACAAATGTGTTTCTTCTTGTTATAGGATCAGCTAAACTGGTGTTAAACAAATTTTGAGGCTGGGACACATTGTTGGGGTAATGCTGGAGTGGAGAGATCAGTTGTATTTACATCGGGTTGTAAACATGGCTTTGTAATTTTTCTAGCAAATTTTCCTTCTTGGTGGTCTCTACCGTAGCCCATCACTAGGCATAACTTTGCTCCTCTCATTCTGTGTGTGTCCTTGTCTTCCCCCAGTGTTACTGAGTGTAGTAAAGCAGATCGACCTGGAATGACTAGGAAGTCACCCTAGGATTAAGAATGTACCACTCTGTTTATCCAGAGGCACAGAGAAGTTCTGGAAGCCTCTATCCACACTTTTGCCCCACTTCAGATCAGCACCTCCGGGTGTTAGGTCCAGCCACTCTGTTTGTGCTTGAGTGTGATTTAGAACACAACAGTGAGAGCGGGCAGGTGTTGATCTTTTCAACAGTGGCTGACGTACTCAACCTCTCTTCAGCTTGCTGCTTTTCCCTGGTAGGGCAGAGATCATTTGGTCATATTTCAGGGTAAATCAGAGCAAAGATAGTCTGCAGAGGCGGAGTTGAGACATAAAGCACGAAGTGGTTGAAGGTGCAGTTTTAAAGAAATGCTTGGTAGTACCTCAGTGCTTCCCTTTGACCTGATGAATCGCTAAGGGATGTTACTGGTGGATCCCCAACCCCAGCCAATGGAAGAGGCAAAGGACATAATGTAAGTTTTATTACCAGTAGGTAATGATAATGTCAGAAAAGTAGTGGGTGTTGCATAGAGTGTTCTCACACGAGCAGGTGACCTTTGGAGCCCAGTTATGCTGAGGGAGCAGCAGGAGCCTCTGTGGAATGGTCACTCTTAGGATCACTCTTGGGATTGCGTAGACCAGGAATTGTTTCATTTAATTTTTAATGACTGAGGTGAAATATTGACTGGGGATTGTTAACATACATTCTACACATTTAATGCAGTTAGACCATATTGACAGAGGTTGAAGATGTATGCAGAATCGTGTGCTGTAGTTTTTTGAAGTCATTGGTGTAGTAGTGAGGCAGGAGGCTAGAGGGATCTGATGAGGCTCCTCCCTATCGCCGTTTAGACAGTCCAGATGAGGTGACTCCTCTATCACAAATCGCCTCATAAATGTTCATTATGAACCACCAAGACTTAGTTGAATTCCAGTCTGTCTTATCAGCCTCGTTGGTAATGAAAGTGTCTCATTATATCATAGAAAATGCTGGTGTAGCAGTCCTCCTTTACTTAGCAGGGCAAAGCTTATGGAACAGATTTTACTAGAACTCATTTGTCAGTGAAAAATGTCTCATAACCCATGTGAGCATTCCCATGTTTCATGTAGGAGGTTCTTGTTTCAGTAGTCATGATTCAGGTAGATAACACGACACTTTCCATTTGACTTTATCAAGATCCACATCCCTGTCTGTGTTTGGGACACAAAATTTGAACCTGTAATTCCTTTGTCCTCTTGTCCTTTAGTTCTAGGCACCTGATGACCCAAAGAGCCAGCATAAGTTTGGTATCAGAAAGGGAATTTTTATAGATCTTTTTAAAAATAGGCATTTTTCAAGTATTGAGGGAAAATCCTTTTCATGAGAAAGAGGCTATTTTCTCCATTTCTCTAGCAGTTTTTGTATTAGAACAAAATAAAACAAAACAAAAAATCCTGCATGTGCAACTCCAAGTATCTAACAGATTCCTTTAAAACATAGATATTTAAATTTATGTATGAATTATGTAGACATATACCTATATAGATATATC
This sequence comes from Glaucomys volans, assembly GCA_020662805.1. Lineage (NCBI taxonomy): Eukaryota > Metazoa > Chordata > Mammalia > Rodentia > Sciuridae > Glaucomys > Glaucomys volans. The sequence goes on from JAJEJO010004374.1 coordinate 670,663, forward strand.
ACATGCATGTTATCTACTGTGACATGTAATGCATGGCACTTGCATAATGAGGTCATGCAACTTTTTAAGCAACTTTAGTATATTTCCTAGGCTAGAGCAGGGAAAGGGTTTTTAAAGTACTGCTTTGAAGAAGATATATTTCACATGAAAATACCAATATACAGATTAGAGTTAAATCTGTCTAGGCTACTTGCAGATAGGAATGAAGAGGGAAAAAGAGATCTAGCTGTAGGTCAAAGCTCTTATAAATCAACCATTTAGTGATGTTATTCCTAATGTGCTAAAGAAAATAGTTTTATTGTATTCATCCTTGCTTCCAGTTGATGGAAATCCTACTAAACAACACAAACATATGTCTTCAGTTCAGCGTGAAAACAGATGTTTCCCTTTCCTTCTTTTGTTCCACTGTGGGAGACTTTAGTGGTCATACCTATATGTGCATGCAGGCTCTTGAGCGTGTGCATGCACACACATACACACACACACACAATCTGCTAGTGCAAACAGTTGCAGTTAAGCTGTTTACATCATGTCTGTCCAGGCATAGATCCTTGAAAACTGGATGCAAAGCCACAGATCCATGATCCATTGAAAAATTGATGGTGTCTTGAAAACCGCCCTAACATTAAGCCTGATACAAGGAGCCAGTATCAAGAGTTCTCTTCCATCTCCTCTGGGGTGGGGGGCGGTGACAGCTAGGAGTCCTCGCTTTCATGACTCCCTGAGATTTTAATGAAATTCATTTCCAATCAAGTTTTCCATCCTGCCACTAGTGACATTTGGGACCAGACCTGCTGTCAACCCTGCCTTATGCACTGATGGACATGCAGCAGCTTCCCTGACCTCTACCACTAGATGGTTGTCACCTCCCCACTTGCAACAATCAAAAATGCCTTCAGATATTGCCTGATGTCTCCGGGGTGTGTGTGTGCTGCAGGGGAGAATCACTCCCAGTTTAGAACCACTGATTTTAAAAGATCAGCAAGATTATTCTAGTTTCTGCTATAAACTCCAGTTTGATTTGTCATGAGCTATTTTATTTTATTGGAACAGAGTCAAAGAATCTGTTTGCCCCAGAAAATATGGGTGGTCAGAGTTCTGTGTTCCTCCTGTAGTGCTGCCTGAGGGCTGCTGCGGGGTGATTCCTGGAAAATAATGTTCTTTACTTCGTGTAAATGTTCTTTGTCTAATGTTCTTTACTTTTACTTTCTTTTTAGGTGACCATTGTGGAAAAGGCCGATAGCTCCAGTGTGCTCCCGAGTCCTCTGTCCATCAGCACCAGGAACAGGATGACCTTCCTATTTGCCAATTTGAAAGATAGAGACTTTCTAGTGCAAAGGATCTCAGATTTCCTCCAGCAGACAACTTCCAAAATATACTCAGACAAAGAGTTTGCAGGAAGCTACAACAGTTCAGATGATGAGGTCTGTAGAAATTACCTGGAGGTTTGGGTTTGCCTATTTCCTTTGCCCAAGAGAGTTCACTTCCTATTTTGTCAGTTCTTCAAGCTTGCAGCTGTTCTAAGATAAGCCACCTGCTCTGATGCCTCATGCAGTATCTCAACAGGCTCTTGTGTAAACCTTAAGAAGTTTGGTCTAAACCTCTTATTTTACAGTTGACAATATTAAGAGATTTGTCTCTGTTACCTAGCAAATGACTCTTGCCCATAGAGTGACATGGTTGGGAATGGTACAGAGGTCACTAAATAAAGCCTCATATCTGAAATATATCATGATGATGATGGTTTTACTATGATAAAATACATATTCCATCCTCCCTGTTGAATTTGACCCTGGACCAGCATCAAGGAAAATGGAGCACTAAGAAGATATGGAACTAGCTAAAGCAATAGAGCAAGTTTCTGCTAGCTAAAACGTATTTTAAAGATGGTAAAGTTGCAAATAACATCCCCATTCTTGCCTACGCAGTTCGCTTATGTTGGCTTCTGTGTGTGTGAGTGTGCATGTGTGGGGACGGGGGGGTGGGGTTCTGGGAATTGATCCCAGGGATGCTCTACCACTGAGCTACATCCCTGACCCTTTTTATTTTATTTTGAGACAGGGTCTCACCAGGTTGCCCAGGTTGGCCTTGAACTTGTGATCCTCCTGCCTCAGCCCTCTGCATTGCTGGGATTAGAGACCTATATCACTGTGTCCAGCGATGATGTCATTTTTGATGCACCAGACAGAGAAAGGGAGGCAGTCCCTTAGGCTTCTGACTCCACTACAGCATGCTTTGCATATATGCAGATCAGAGACACAAATAGCCAGCCTCTGTTACCAAAAAAGCATTTAAAATACAAAGGAAACCAACTTTGAGCATTCAAATGCTGCAGCCTGTGACCCCAACCACTGTCTAATCCCTGACCAAATGTTAACTTGCTTCATTTCTCCTGATTGTTCCTATAGCAAGAAACGTCAGGAAGACATGGTGGAGTTATTGATAGCTGCACAGAGGACCCTGAGGGAACAGGTTCTGTGCCTAAATCCCTCCAATGTCTTGTTCTGCTCTGCACGAACAGGTGTATTCTCGGCCCAGCAGCCTCGTTTCCTCCAGCCCCCAGAGAAGCACAAGCTCTGATGTGGATGGAGAACGCCAGTTTAACCTCAATGGCAACAGCGTCCCCACGGCCACACAGACCCTGATGACCATGTATCGGCGGCGGTCTCCTGAAGAATTCAACCCAAAATTGGTGGGCATCCCTTGCTTATCCCCAAAACTTTGTTAGAGCAATATCATTAAAAATAGTTTTAATATAAGTCAACTCATAAATGTCTGTAAATGGAAGTTTTCCTGTAGGTGAAGCTATTTTTATCTAAATATGCCATTAGGTGTCAGAGTGGCTTTAAGGGAGATGAGAATCATCTTAACTAATTTTTTAACTATGGTCTAAGTCAACTAACAAATAAGTACACAGTTTCTCAGCATACATGTTGAAATCATTAATTCACTTTCACATGGATGTATAGAAATAAAACCAAAAATACAATTGGTATTCTACTGACCCATCTCGGGGAAGTAGGATTCTGACTCTGAGTCAGAAGGTAGAGCTGCCGTCTATAATGGATGTGTAGAATTGGGGGAGAGCTCCAGAAAATCTTGAGTTCTTAGTTCTCGGGTGTTCTGCCCAGAACCTGACCACCCCACTCAGTAGGGAAACTGTTCTGACCTTCCATCACAACTCTCCTCACCAACCTCGCAGTACTTTGGGGATGTAGTAATGTTCGTTGTGTCTTTCAGGCCAAAGAGTTTTTGAAAGAGCAAGCCTGGAAGATTCACTTTGCTGAGTATGGGCAAGGGATCTGCATGTACCGCACAGAAAAAACCCGGGACCTGGTGTTGAAGGGCATCCCCGAGAGCATGCGGGGCGAGCTCTGGCTGCTGCTCTCAGGTACGACCTGGCTGGGGCTGGAGCATCTGAGTCCATGGATCCCAGGCTTCCTTTCCGCCTTCCACCATGCATCAGGGCTTCTTTTAAATAGGCAAAGCCCCAATTCAGAGCTAAAGCTCATTTCCTCACTACAATCTGTGAATTCTGTCAAAATCTGTCAGTTACTCTTCATAAAAATCCAGGACCCAAGGTAAGCAGCCCAGATGTTGGTGCCACCATCCCTGGAGTCCTCAGTCCCTTCCATTTCCTCAATGATACTAGGAAAAAGAGAGCCTCATGTGCCAGAGTGCAGTGGTTTGTGATTCATGGAGTTCTTTGCTCCTGGCTGTGCTCACTCCATTGAGAATGATGAGAACACTCTGTGTCAGAGCTCTCCCTGGGTTGGGAAATCAAGCCCTATTCTTGACTTTTGCCACTTCCTGAAGTCTTTGGTCATCATGAAGTCATGGAGATGGGTTCCTGTATTATGCCTTGGATAGTACCCCTCCTTACCCTCAGGAGATACATTCCAAGGCAGTATCAAACCCTGTCTGCTATGTATTTTCTTACAAACACATACCTTTGCTAAGTTTAATTTACAAATTAGGCACAATAAAAGACTAACAAGCAATAACTAATTTTAATAAAATAGAACAATTATAACAGTATACTATAACAAAAGGTATTTAAAACTTCTGAAATTTTCCATTTTCCATTAACATGTTAATCCTTTAGGCTAACCTACCACTACTTTCTGTCATCCTGAGCATCCAGGGCATCCCAGGAATCTTTTCTATCCCAAACACCAGGTCATTCTTTTGGGTTCCACCAACCTTTACTTTAATATATAAATCAGCTGCTCTTATCGGATTTGAAGCCTAAAGAGTAATCATTCTAAAGAAGCTTATGTGAGTAATTTTATTTGATTCTGAGATGGTTTGACCATGTACCATTATTAAACCCTTTAACTTAGAAAATGACATTAAAATGAAAAGAAGAGTTGTCAGATTTACGGGAAGGTCTTAGAATTTTTATAGATATTTCTAGAAGTAGATATAAATGGTAAAATTGCCCACAGTGAGAGAGAGAAATGTCTGGGAAGTCAGGTAATGGAATCCTGAAAAGTCACTGATCGTGTCCATTTCATGTCAGACAGGTTTGTTCTGTCCCCTTTTACTTGTCTCGTGTTTCATTTTCCTTGAGTTGACCAGCCGCAGCCCTCCCACTTTAAAGCCCGAGTTTGAGTCAACTCATCCCTAATTATAAATGAAGCCCAAGAAGAGCCTCACCACACAGTGTCCTCTGGTCTTCTTGTGTTGGGTGAACCGGTCACCTTGGCAGCCAGCTTCTGATCAAGGAGTAAATGAAAAAATCCATTTTCATCCTCCCTATTCAATTTAGAAGTTATTTACAGCCACATCTTAGATGAAAATGAAATTCAGAACCAGCACCAGGAATCCTCCATGGCCCGGTTGGAGAGATAGAGTTAGGGTTAGGTGTGTGACCAGAGGGTGACGTGGTTTACAAGTTGCCCCCATTTCCAGCCATCCAGTGTGGGGTTCACATGGAACCCAGCTCCTAGTAGGGTAGCCCACCTTGGGACCCACCCAGCTGCCTCCCATGACCCTGAAGGCCACCACACCAGGACTTGGACCCACAGAAGTGAAACGCAGCACATCCCCATGAGAACAGAGCAGAAGCCAAGGTTACTTCCTGTCAGCCAGGCTCCTTTTCCAGGACCAGTGTGAATGACAGGTCGGCTCTCTCAGTGACCATCTGGGCCAAGCCATTGGGCTGGGGATTCTATATTCCAAATAGTGAAATGTGAATGTTTACCCTATCTTTATATATAATTTATATTTTTCTTTTTTTAATGAAATCTTGAGATAGAACTCAAAATTCACCAAAGTGTACAATTCAATGATTTTAGGATCTTCACAGAATTGTGGTCAGCATGGTTAACTTTAAATAATTGTCATCATCCCCCTCCTTTCACCCCATGTTTTCTCAGTCCTTCTCCATTTCCCTTAAGCCCCCTCGCAGCTAAAGTCAACCCCTAACCTACTTTTCATTTCTATAGATTTATCTATACTGGACATTTCCTATAAATGGAATCATACCACGGTAGTTCTTTGTGACTGACTTCATTCACTTGGAATAGTGCTTTCAAGGCTCAGTATTTCATTGCTTTTCATAACCAAACATTGCACCATCCCATGGTGGTCATGCACTTTGTTTAGCTATTCATCAGTTTGTTTGCACTTTTGGCTACTATGAATATTATGTTTGGGTGAGCATATATTTTTGTTTCTTTTGAGTATGTACCTGGGAGCAGAATTTCTGGATTGTCTGCTTGCTCTATCTTTAACCTTTTAAGGAACTGCCAGACCATTTTCCAAACCAATACACCTTTTGACATTTCCATCAGCAACAGATGAGGCTTCCAATTTCTCCACATTTTCACCAACACTAGCCCTTTTCTCTCTTTCTATTATAGTTACCCTAGTGGGTGTTGAGTGACTTGTCAGTGTGGTTTTGATGGCTAATGATGTTGAGCATGTTTTTATGTACTTTTGTACTTATGTACTTTTATGTACTCATTTATATATCTTCTTTGCAGAAAGATCTACTTAGATCTTTTGCCTGATTTTAATTGTTGTCTTTTATTTATTAAGTGCTAAGAGTTGTTAAGCACATTTTACACACAAATCCATTATCAGATTTTCATAATTTCCCATTTTTTATCTGACTTTTCACTGTCTAGATGGTATCCCTCAAAACACAAAATTTCTAAGTTAGATGAAGTTCAATTTATCTGATTTTTTTCCTGATGTCATGGGATGAAGATTTACACCAGCCCATATTTTCTAAGACTTAGAATTTTCCTGGGATGAAGATTTATGCCAGCCCATACTTTCTACTAAGACTTAAGAGTTTTCAGTCATTGATTCATTTTAATTTTTATGTCATGGGAGGTAAGGTCTAAATTCATTCTTTTCCAATGGATAACCTGTTCTCTCTCCATCATTTGTTGAAAAGGCTCTGCTTTTTCCTGATGAATTGGCTTAGAACCCTGGTGAAAAATTACTAGTCTGTTATTAATGGGAGTGTTCGTATTTGGAGACTCAATTGGCCTATAGATGTGTCTATATGCCAGAACCACATAGTCTGAATTCCGTAACTTTGTAGTAAGTTTTAAAATGGAGAAGTGCAAGTCTTCCAATTTCGTTCTTTTCCAGGATTGATTTGGTCATATGGGAGCCCTTAAATTTTCCCGAGAATTTTAGGATCAGCTAATTAATTTTCACCAAAAGGGCAGCTGGAGTTAGGGATTGCATCGAATCTGTACATTGGTTTAAGGAGTTTCCCTGTCTTAAAAATATTGTCTTCTAATCTATGGACATAGAATATCTTTCCACTTACTTTGTCTTTGTTAATATTCTCCCGCAATGTTTTGTAGCTTGCAAGGTATGTTGTATTTATTCTGAATATTTTTTTCTCTTTGATCATATTACAAATGTAGTTATTTATCTACTTTCATTTTAAGATTGGTCACTGCTAGCATATAGATACGCAGTTTGTTTTTTTGTATTGATCTTATGTCCTGCAGCCTCAATGAATTAGTTTTTTTTTTTTCTGCAGTGATTTTTATTTACATCTCCTGAGGATTAGTGATTTGAGCCTCTTTTCACATATATGTTGGCCATTTGTATGTCTTCTTTGAAGGTCTGTTCATTTCTTTTGCTGATTTTTAATTGGGTTTTGTTGTTGCTGTTCTCTGTTAGTTGTGTGAACTATTAGTTGTGTGAGTTCCTTATATCTTTTTGTATTTTGGATACTTACTCCTTATTGGATATTTAGTGTGAAAAAGTTTTCTTCCATTCTGTAGACTGCCTTTGCACTCTGCTGATTGTTTCCTTGCTGTGCAAAGATTTTAAGTTTCATATAATCTTGTCTATTTTTTGCTTTCACTACTTGTACCTTTGAGTATATCCAAAATAATTTCCTGACCAATTTTGAGAAGTACTTTTCCTGTGTTTTTCTAGCAGCTTTATGGTTTCAGGTCTTCTGTGTTAAGTCTTCAGTTTATTTTGTGCTGATTTTGGTATATGATGTGAGATAAGGGTCCAATTTCATTCTTCAGCATGCTGAAATCCATTTTCCCCAGCAGCAGTATAAATTTATATCTAGATTTAAGATATTTGCACACAGGGCTTTTCTGTCTTCAGGAATCTTAATACAGATATCTCACACTGGTGATTAGAGCCCAGCTCCCATCCCCCCCTGCAGAACTCCCATAAGTAACAGGTCATCACTACTAAGAACACCCTCACCACTGCTTGTAACTTAAAAACAAATCCCTCCAATCATACTCCAGCCTCTCCTGCTCTTCCATATGCAATTTCCTTCAGAGCTAACCCTTTAGCAAATAGTGTTCAGATTTATTTTGAGAGACATCCTCTATTTTCAAGTAAAAGTGTAACAGAACCCCCCATTAAATAAAAGCAAAGCTGCTATGATTGAAGGCGGTGGTAAGAGGACTCAGCATGGCTTCCTGTGGTCACTGTCCTTCTGCAATTAAGCAGCCCCCTGAGATTATGGAAGTTCCTTGGAGCACAGGTTTATGGCCTGGGAACCTCCACTGAAGGGGTTTTTAAGAAGCCACCTTGCTCTGGAGTGAGAGAGGCCACCAACCTTAGTCTAGCCACCATGGAAATACACCACATTTTTCATCTGATTCATATTTTCACATGATGTCATCTTATTTTGCCAATTTTCTCTGAGTGACAGGAAAGTGAGGCGGTTCAGCTGCAACGATAGATATCATAAAGCCTGAATTGACATAGAGAGGCAGGGCTCCCACCTTTTGGATATTGGATCTGCTGTGTGTTCCCCAGGCGCTATCAACGAGAAGGCCACGCATCCTGGGTACTATGAGGACCTAGTGGAGAAGTCCATGGGGAAGTACAATCTTGCCACGGAGGAGATCGAGAGGGACCTACACCGCTCTCTTCCAGAGCACCCAGCGTTCCAGAACGAAATGGGCATTGCTGCTCTGAGGAGAGTCTTAACCGCTTATGCATTTCGAAATCCCAACATAGGGTATTGCCAGGTAAGTGTCACCAAGAGTTTATACTTCAGAAAATAAAATTTCATTTTGTTTCATTAGCCAGTAAGTAAGGTCAAGGAAAGCTTTGTGGCTGGTGGAGCTGTCATTGCGCAGGGTGCCCAGTCTCAGTGCTGTTGGCATCAGGGACTCTTCCCTGGGGCAGCTGTCCTGTGCTTTGTAGGATGGTAGTGACATCCCTGGCCCCTCCCCACTTGATGCCAATAGTGTGACAGTCAAAATTGTCTCGACATTGCCAGTGTCCCCAAGGAGCAAAGTCACCCCTGGCTTGAGGGCTACTACATGAGACAGGAGCCAGACATGATGCCCCTTGTGGGTCAGCCACTGTCTAGCTGGGTGACCCAGAAAGGTCCTTGTACTCCCTCCCTGGTCCACCCTCAGCATCCCAAGCACACGCCCTTCCCTGCAGGTTGCCGAATGTTCCTACTTGGCACACTCTTAAGCAGTAATGTCCTTGGGGTTACAGCTTGTGTGCGCTAGGGTTCTGTATGAATTCACATTAAAATAGACTTGGTTTTACTCAGTATAACAAAAAAAAGAAAAAGAAAAGACAAAACATTGCCCATATGCTAACATCATTTCTTATACTGGTGCCTAAGTGACCACTTGGGAAGCTTCAAGATAATGGAACCTTGGATTCAAAGACTGCATCATCAGAGAGGCCTTTCTCCTTCACCATCCAGTTTAGGGCTAAAGGAGGTTTAACTCCTATTACGTGCACATGTGTGTACACACACACACACACACACACTCCCAAACATCTATCTCCCTCCTATACACACACACCCCTCTCTCTCCATTTACCACATTATTTAACTTTCAAAAATAGCATTTAATTTAAACATACCCCCAAATTGATTAACTACCCTTTACATCTTAGTGTTTTCTCTCTGACACCAGCATTTAGGCCCTGGGAGGCTTGTGGAAGCAATGTCTCCCCCTGCTCCCCCAATACCTGGACCAGATCCTGGTATAAAGTGAAGCCTTGAAAAACCAATTTTGACTGAATGACTAAGGAATTGACCATAACCACAGCTATGGACTAGAGTTGACAGGTTAATTCTCAAGTGGAATTTTAGTAATGATTTCCCTTGGGAAAATATTAAGTAAGACTTGCAAGAAAGAGCCCATTAGACCAAAATACCTTTTTTCAAAATTTTCTTTAGAAGTCTGATGAACAGTTACTGGTTTCTAGAAGATCAAAAGAAGCATAGTTGTTAGTAGGCTTTTAATATAATAAAATTTGCCTTTATCTTTTGATCTTCCTTTTTTAATTAAGAGGACTATTAAGGTGGTTGAGCTGTTGAGTGGTTACGAGCTATCTGATAATATCTTTTAACAAAGTAAGGTGACTTAAGAATGTAAATCACTGTTGCTTATCAGGAATATCTTTATCCAGATGGAAATAATGGGCCAAAGCTTTAACTTTGAAAGGTTTCATTATTCTCCGAGGACAGCCTGGAGCCATGTGTACTTGGTTATAGAAACGATTATGGAGGTTAAAAAGGAAATATTTACCTCACTGAATTAAGGATTAAGAACACTGAGAGATTCTTCCAGGTTGAAAGCTTGTCAAATAGCTCTGGGGCAACGTTTTTGAAAGGAGGGTTAGCCTGTGCATGTTTAGTGTTAGGGATTCTGGTGAATATTGGTGGAACAAAGCCCCTGCTGAGGTACTGGCTCAAGGAGGAATGATTTTTACATTTCCAGAGGGTCATAAAAGAAAACAACACCCAGAATATAGACAGCACCCCTGTGTGTCTGGCAAAGCCTCAGAATGCCATCTGGCCTTTTTCAGGAAGTTTGTTGGCCCCTGTGCAAATAACTCAGTAATCTTTTTCAGGTTAACAAAATTGCTTATATTTTAATATCTATTTGATGTATTTAAAATGATTTGAGGACATTGTCTTTCATTCCACTAGGCCATGAATATTGTCACCTCAGTGCTACTTCTTTATGCCAAAGAGGAGGAGGCTTTCTGGCTGCTTGTGGCTTTGTGTGAGCGGATGCTTCCGGATTACTACAACACCAGGGTTGTTGGTATGTGGGTGTGGTAACCTCTCAGCCTGGAGCTCATGGGGCGATGGTTTTAGCCTAGTACCAGCCAGGGCCCCACTTCCAGTCACAGTAGCCAGCACAGTTTTCCAAGATGGAAATGATAAAGCTTAAGTAAATGTAGTTTGTAAATAAAGAAGCCCCATGGAGCGTGGGCACATATTGCTGTCACTGATGTTATCTCAGGAAACACTTGATGTGGTGTCACTGCATAATATGTGAGAGCTACCCCAAGGACTCTGATCATTAATGAAAAAGTATTTCACCACAATGTCTATCAATATGCTCTTTAAGGAAGAGGATGGAGCCCACAGAGAGCAGAGGTGTTCAAAAAGTGTTATCTGGGGTGGAGAACACAGCATGTGAAGTTTTATCTAAAGCTCAGTTCCTAAGGCATATTTCAGAACTGGTTTCAGTGCAAAGCAAACAACCATTGAATTATTGCCTTCTTACAACCCTTCGTGTGTCAGACCCTGACTTTAGCAGGACAAGCCATTCATTCCTGGTACAACACATGCTTTATGTTCCCCTCTGTGTCCTGTCTGTATTTCTAAATCTTTGCACACTCATGTGAGGTACTGAAAATATTCTCTAAAGTCATTCATGAGCGTGTACAGCTTTCAGCTTTAAAAAAACAATTGTGAAGAGCATGCATCCAAAGAGTACTTTTTAATAAAGAAGAGTTTACTGAGTGAACTACTTGGAGGGACATTGGGAGCCACTTGGATGTGCATTGCACTCCTAACCAAATATTGTGCTGCCAACAAAACAGCTAAGTGTGTGTCATGGAAATTTTGTAAATTTTTTCCAGCGACCCTTAGAGTTGTCATGTAAGTGCTCATTCATGGTAGGAAAATAGCAAGAAGAAAGAAGATGCGCCCAGACGTAACCTGGAGACTGAGCTCTGTTGACACTTAGTCTAGCAATGCGCTCATGAAAGTCAGTCAGCAGAAAGGACTAGATTGTGAATCGGGTTGTTACAGGGAAGCCATTTGTGTTGGTTCTTTGATGAGAAGGTGTAGCTGATGGAGCTGTGCTCTTTGGTGTCACCGCCCCCAGGCGCACTGGTGGACCAGGGTGTCTTCGAGGAGCTGGCCCGGGACTACGTGCCGCAGCTGTATGACTGCATGCAGGACCTGGGTGTGATCTCCACCATCTCCCTGTCCTGGTTCCTCACACTCTTCCTCAGCGTGATGCCCTTCGAGAGCGCGGTGGTGGTCGTGGACTGTTTCTTCTATGAAGGAATCAAAGTGATATTCCAGCTGGCGCTGGCGGTGTTGGATGCCAACGTGGACAAACTGCTGAACTGCAAGGATGACGGGGAGGCCATGACCGTCCTGGGAAGGTACTGTGCTGAGTCCTGCCTTTGGAAACCACCTCTGGTTTTCATCCCTGGGCTTCTTCTCTTTCTCTCTCATTTTCTGAGTCTTAATGGCCTTGATGGTAATCATAAAATCTCTGTGGCTGAGGATTTATTTCCATAGGCTTTTTCTTTTGAAATGAAGGGAATTTCTTTCTGCTTGGAAGGAAATCCTAGTCTTCTGTTCTAAAGGGCCGTGTGTGGAATGTGGGTGAGGAGCGATGGAGAATTCCAGCTGCTCCCCAGTGACTGCTGGTTTTCTTCTTCTCTCAGGTACTTGGACAGTGTGACCAACAAAGACAGCACGCTTCCTCCTATCCCTCACCTCCACTCCCTGCTCAGCGACGACGTGGAGCCTTACCCCGCGGTAGACATCTTCAGACTCATTGGAACTTCCTACGAGGTGGGCCTTGCTTCATGCCTGAGTGTGAATGGCACCCTGAGGTTGCCAGCAGGGCTAAGCTGGTTGTGGGTCTCCTTCTGCCGATGCTAACCTGTCTTAGCTTGTCTTGTGCCACCGTCAAGGATACCACAGACTGGGTAATTTATAAAGAACAGAAATTTATTCCTCATACTTCTGGAGTCCAACACCAAGATGCAGGCTAGGGCCCTGTCTTTCTGTTTCCAAGATGGTACCTCATATCCCAGAAGGGAGGAGCATCATGTCTTCACATGGCAGAACAGAGTGGAGAGCTTACTCCTGAAGGAGGTTTTTATAGCAGCTTCAATCACAAGGTCACCTAACCACCTTCCAGGAGGCCACCTCCCAACCCCGTCAACACCGGTTTTGGAGAGGACACAAGCATTCAAGTCATAGCATTAACCAGGGGTTTACCTACTTCCTTTTACATTGTCAGAACTAGCTACCAAAAGTAAGCGGCTACCTGCTAGCTCACAGCTGAGTCTCTGGAGATGGAAACTGAATGGGGCCTAGCATATCTGGGGGTCTAATACCTTGGCAGCAAATGGCATGGCAGGCTCTGGGCTTTGGTTCTTTGTTATGCCCACCTGCTAGTCTAATAGTATCTGAGATTCAACTCTGGGTGGGTTAGTAGCAGGATCAATTTATTTCCTGTTCAGTGCTGAGTACTTGGATTCCTGAAATGTAAATAGTCTGAGACACTTAGAATACCCTTCCCCAGGCTGGAGTGGAGCAGAGGCCTAGTATTCCTCTATAGTTGCTTGGACTGGATGAGGGAGGAAGCCTTCTGGTCTCGTATATTCTGGACTCAATAGAACTACCTAAATTCCAGAATAAAACTAACAAACTTCTGGAGTAGTAGAAGCACAGTGTCGATTGCCTCCTTAGCAACTAGTGGTTTGGGGGGCCCCAGGGACTAGTGCCCATAACACTTGCTGGTTTCAAATTTTTACAGAAATGATTATCAAGTAAGAGAAAGCATGGCTATTCTGCTTTCTACAGATGTTTTGGGATTGTGACTGGTGATTCGGTATTCCAGCTAACAACAGACTAGATACTGTGAGGCTTTGGGTGAGACTGAAAGTCTGTCTTTAAGTCAAAAATTTAAATTGGTGTGGATCTAGAAACCTTTTCAAAAATGTATGTCTTTAATTCAATACAGGAGAAAGACTGATAATTCATTTTTAAAATTTTCATTGATACTCCATGTCAATTGATAACATTTACATATAAAATCAATGTCATTGATAACATTTACATATAAAAATCATAAAGGAAATGCAAGATTATTGTAGAAATTGTAGACCACTATGAAGAAAGAAAATAACTGTACCTTATGAGCATTTCACCATATTTTCCTTAAGTATGTCTTTATATTTGCAATGCACACTTTAAAAACAAGGTTCTACTAAGTACTACTTTGTCACATTCTATTTTTCAACCTTAAAAAAGGCAAGGTGACATACACCGGTAATCCCAGTGGCTCAGGAGGCTGAGGCAGGAGGATTGCTAGTTCAAAGCCAGCCCCGTAACTTAGCAAGGCCCTAAGCAACTCAATGAGACCCTACCCTGTCTCTCAAAATAAAAGATAAAAAGGACTGAAATTGTGGCTCAGTGGTGCCCCTGAATTCAATCCCTGATACCAAAAAAGAAAAAGGTTCCCTAAAACATTAAATATTGTTAGGAGGTATGCTTTTAATAAATTATCTGGGGCTGGGGATATAGCTCAGTGGTAGAGCACTTGCCTAGCATGTGTGAGGCACTGGGTTCAATCCTCAGCACCACATAAAAATAAATAAAGAAAAGAATTATCCGTACTATGCTTTAATGAGTTAACAAAATTTATTTAACTGGTCCTCCCTTTTATTGAATATTTACTTTGTTTTTTTCCAAATTTTCAGTATATATAGCATTTGGTGATAAACTTATACACAAATACCACATCTCTGATTATTTTCTTAGAATCCTAGAAATGAATTTGCTGAGTAGATCAAAAAAAGGAGCACAATTTCCAACTGCTGCACACTGTCCAGTTTCTAGACAGGTTGACCAATTTCTCTTTCCACTTGTGGAGATTGAGAATCACTGTTTCCCTTCACTGTCTTCAAGGCTGGCTATTATCCTAATGTGTTTTTAAAAAGTCATTGCCCCAGGACTTGTGAACTTCTGGAAAGTACTGTATCTGAGATTTAGATGATTTGTTCCTTCAGAAAAAGAGTCCATACGGTTGCAGGCCATAGGTTATCATGCCTGGGGGGTGTTTTTCTAAAGGCACCCCCTGAACCTGTGTCATTAGAATTCTGGACCTGAGTAATAGATGTTGATAGTGGACATTCCGCAGATAAACTAGCCTCATGCTGCGGCGACAGACTGAGATAAGGACCAGGGCTGTTCTCATTTACATCCTGTCTGGCTGATCCCTGAGGTGGACTTCGGCTGCCAGACTTCCCCTGCGGGGCAGCGCAGTGCTCTCCTTCCTCCGCCTGGGGAGACAGCCTTCTCCTTTATGTGACCACCTGCCCCTCCTGGCCTTGCAGCGCACAGTGACTAGTTTTTGTTTTCTCTGCCAAAATGAGAACTTTCAGTTGAACTTGCCTACCTTCTTTTCTTCCCCCTATCAGATGGATGGCTCTGGGTCCTGCCTGGGCAGTAAATCACTTTAAAATTTCTCAAAAGCCAAGTGTTTACATATACAAATTGCCAGACTCCATTCTGGGCTAGTTAAATCTGAAATGCTGGCATGAAGCCCAAGAATAAAAACTTGTTAAGTTCCACAAGATCGCAAATGTCGCCCGAGCATGAGGTTTCACTGCGCTAGACGCAGCATGGGGCCGCTGACCACTAAACCTGCTTATAACCTGGCTTAGGCTGCGGCAGGACACCTGAGGCGTACAAGACGTTCCTTCTGTCCTTTGGGGTAATTAGCATGAAAATTGAGAAACAGGCAAAAAATGCTGGAAGCACATTCACGTTTTGAGGTCCCCAGGGTGCTGCTGGTTGGTCTGGGATTGGTCAGCCTGGTAGGTGGGGATGGTGACTCGACCTCATAGATGGTTGACATCTCTCTGTCAGTCCTCTCAAGCTCCTGTGGAAAGGGTTGTTTGGGTGACTTGAGGCTCTAGTCTTCTTTTGTGTGAGCCCTGAGAGTGAGAAATAGACAGAGTTGCGGCCTTGAAGTCTACCTGATAGACAGCGGTGCAGAAGACTGTTCCAGATGTTTCTGCAGACACACAGTCCTCACAGAGGTCCTTCAACTGCCCCGCCCAGTGGGTGTAGTCTGAGAAGTGCTGAGCAGCAGGGGGATGTGACTGTGCAGAAAGCAGTCTGTGCAGATAGACAGGCAGTCTGGAAGGTTCAGTGTGTGTCTGGTTATTAATGATGACTGAGCTACCCCTCCCTGAGAGCCTGCCCTCTGCGAGGCAGGGGACTGGCTGCTGCTTGCCCTCTCAGGAAAACATTAACCCATGTAAGAAAATGTAAGTCAAGAGAGGTTGATCTAATCGTTCCACATCACACAGCTGGAAAGTGGCAGAGCCAGGATCCAAGTGCTCCCTAGCATTAAAACCAGGGGAGTTGTGCCAATTAGAATGGAGATGGAATTGTGGCTGTGCATAGGGTCCTGAGGTCAGCTAGTTAGTGGGGAGTCTTGAAACCACTAATGATTGGCAACAGCCACTAGAGTCTGAAGAGAGTTTTTCTTCAAGTTCATTGTTTCTGCTCCCTGTGCAACAAATTGGAAGGGGGAAGAGTGGAAGGTATAAACAAGCAAAGAAGGTACTGTCATTGTCGTGAAGGAAGACCCAGGAGATGCAAGAAATAGTCATTGTCTTTTTATTCAGAAGTTCTTTAGTTAAGATTTTATAAGTGCCTTTCTCATGCCAAGCATCATGCACAACCCTCGATGTGAATTTTTTTCATTCTTTCTTTTTAACATATAGATACTTTCAATCACAGTACAAATGATAAAGCTAATACAATATATTTCCAGTAGCCCATTTCCAAGTCCCATGAGTCCTCACGTTTTCCTTATTGTTTCTGTGGTGCTGGGGATGGAACCCCGGGCCTCGTGCATGCCAGGCAAGTGCCCTGGGCCACATGCTTGCCAGGCAAGCACTCTGCCACCAAGTCACATCGTCAGCCCCTTCTCCTGATCTTTGTTTAATTTCCTTTTTCTATTTGTCCTGGAGGGTTAAAGCCAACTCCAGAGAGTATGCTCTGTCCGTCACACACCCTTCATTATCCATCTCCAAAACATTTGGTACCTGACATTTTTTTTTTGTTCATCTATAACTGGGGTTTTCAAGTTTAATTTTCAAAAGTTTATTTAACCATAAAAAAACCCGACCTATAAGTCAACTACGTTTATTGTGAGTGGAACATTAGTTGCAAATTGTAGTCAGTAGGTTTTATCTGATATAAAAATGGGTGCTCCCTCCCCTTCTTCCTCTTGGCAACAGTATTAGGAATAACAGCTACCATGGCAGTGACTTTGCCTGTGTAGGAATGGACTTCTTGCACCCACCCATGGAAGTAGGAATATGTTCCCAGTTTTGCTGATGATGAAGCTGAGGGTCATATTTTCTGGAAATTTCCATGCCACCTGGCTGTGCCTATTACCAGCTATGCAGGTATTCCTGTTCCAGTGCCCGCTTGTCAAGGTCTCCAAGCGCTGCATTTAGTGGCGGGTATTGAAAGAAAGTGCTTCAGAACAGAGACGCAAATTCCCATGAGTGTGAGGTGGTGCCACGAGGCAGATGACAGGTGGGCAGGGTTGGGGCAGGTGAGCAGGTCGCTTCAGGGAAATAGGCAGTGAGGACCTGCTGGAGCTGGCAGCTTCTTTGTTATCTGAGGTAAGGAACCATTTCTGCAAGAGATGTTGAAAGTCTTGCTCTTGTTCAACTGCCATAATTCTTAAGTTGCTCTTTGAACCAAGCAATACACTCATACTAACAATCTGTTAGCAGACTATCTGTTAATAATTTCGGCTTTAGAGCAACTTTTAAGAAGTAGATTCCATGGGCTAGGGCTATAGCTCAGTTGGTAGAGTTCCTGCCTCACATGCACAAGGCCCTGGGTTCAATCCCCAGCACTGCAAAAAAAAAAAAAAAAATCCAGTGGAATGTGACTCAGTGGTAGAGAGCTGTCGGCCATGCATGAGGCTCTAAGTTCAATCCCCAATACCACAACAAAATAAAAATACATTCCAAGTAAAAATATGATAATACAGGATATCAGTGTTTCAGATCTTATCAGAATTAATGATCACAAGGCTGAGGACAGGATGATGTCATTTATCCCTTTTAGAGATAATAGAAGTGCAGCTCAGAGAGGTTAAGGGTTTCCAGTAGGTAGAACTAGGATTCAGATCCCAAGTCTGTCTGTCTCTAGCATGCTTTTCTTTACTTCCTGTGCATTAGAAGCTTATTGAAGCTCTACCAAGAGTCAGACAATACATTCAGGATGTTTAACATTGAAACTGATTTAAATAGTTGTGTAATATCCATATTTTCCTTCCATGAGAACCTGAGAACCTCTTCTCTAGCCCTTCCTATAGGCAAAAGACCTCAAAAAATATGGTACCTTGAGGAGTTTAAAATATAATATAGAAATAGGATATGATGGATTTTTAAATAAAATACATGTATGATCAAAATATATGAAATGTAAACCTGCTTGCTGGTAAAGAATTATGAGAGTGTTCCTTATTATGAATATATATTAGTCACGAGTTGACACTTCTGGAAAAATCTGGGTGCCCTAGAGAGGGCAGCCCATTTTGCAAGCATAGAACTCCATAAAGCAAGGCTTTCCCTGGACCTCAGGTCCCTGCTGCTCCTGTCCCCTGCCTCCTCGCCCCACCTCTACTCCTGAGCATCTGCTCCGCACCCAGCACTGGAGTCCACACGTGCAGACAGATGCCCCCCTCCCTAGCATGCAGTGGGTCTGGGGGAGGCTCCTGCAGATGTACCTGAGAGTCCCTCCCCTGGCCTCTGTCTCTGCCTGCTGGAACTTACACTCACCTTCCATCGATTCCTCTCTCCCATCCACTCTTCCAAGGTGGAGACCCTTGCAGGACACTTAAGTGTTTGTAGATTCTCTGATTAAAGAAAGGGCTCTCTACTATGATGATGCTCAGCCCCCAGTTAACAGTAGTGAGCCCTGTTCTATGTACTGGGAAAATAAGTACCTCACAAGTTAAGAAGCACTTAAAGGCATTTTTGGGGGATACTGGGGATTGAACCCTGAGGCAGTTTACTACTGAGCACCATCCCCAGCTCTTTATATTTTTTATTTTTTATTTTCAGACAGGTTGCCAGATGGTGGTGCATGCCTGTTATCCCGGTGACTTGGAGGCTGAGGCAAGAGGATCATGAGTTCAAAGCCAACCTCAGCAACTCAGCGAGGCCCTAAGCAACTTAGTGAAACCCTATCCCAAAATAAAAAAGGGCTGGGGATGTGACTCAGAGGTTAAACACCCCTGGGTTCAGTTCCCATTACTAAAAACAAACAAAATAACACAGATCCTTGCTAAGTTGCTGAGGCTGACTCCAAATTTGGCATTCTCCTGCCTCAGTAGGATTATAGGCATGAGTCACTGCACCTAGTGACCTCATCTTTTTTAAAAAACAGAAATAAACTGTAGGCCTTTGGATATTAGAAATAATGCCTTCTTTTGTGTCAATAAATTTCCTGTGATAGACAAACATGTTGAGATCATTCTGTGCACTTAGGGACTAAGTGAAGTTTTGCTTTTTTTTTTTTTTTTGCTTTTGTTTTTGTTTTTTCAAGCTGCAACATTTGAATATTTCATGTCCTCTTTGGAAGATTTAGACAGAAGGAGCCTGTTGAACTTGATTGTTTGGCTCTTGTGGTCTCTATTAAGAACATGCATCTGTTTTCCATTCATCCCTGTTTCTCCAGTAGCACAGGATGAACTTTGAAGACAATGTGAATCAGAGAGTGACCTCCCAGCACAGGAAGGGGGCCTCTGCTCCAATCAGGATGATGGTGGCTGGGCTGGGTGGGCAGCTCTATAGCAGAGTGCTGGTCAAGTGTGCCTGAGGCCCTGGGTTTGATTCCAGCATTGGGGAGCAGGGAAACTGGCACTGAAGAAATGATGGTGTGGGTAGCAGAGACCAGACAACATGACCTGAGACAGACTCGTCTCCACCACATTCCACTGTCTGATCCACTTGCTGTTGCTCCAAGTCCCTGGGGTTTGGGGGACCTCTGCAGACAGGGTCAGGGAGGTGGCAGGAAAGGAAGGGCTGCCTACCTGGGTCGGTGTCAGTACCCAGGAGGCAAGAAGGAAGTGCTGCCTGCGAGGAACATGGCCCCTTTGCGCATGGAGAGGTTAGACGTTAGATCAGAAAATGAGAAACAAGTCACAGAAACATTCAGACGAAAAATTGAGTTGGAGAAGAGGTACAAATGAAGGTGGATGATTTTGTTTACTGTTTAAGGAAGGGAGATTTTAGAAAAGTAAAATAATTTTAATAGGCACACTGCCAGCACCAAATTCAACTTGTTGGGAAAAGTATCACTGACACATTGATGCATTTGTTTTTTGCATGGAGCCTAAGTGTGCGAAGCCAGGGGAACAGCCTTGCGTCCAGACCTTTGCCTTTGCTCTGGCAGTGGGAAACGCTGGTCACATGGCATGCCAAGCCACTTTTGTTTGCCTTTTTTAGCTCCTCCAGAAGGATTTGTGGGGGACAAGCCCCTCATGTTGATCTCATTTCTCACTTTCCTTTATAAATACCCCAGAAATAGCCAGGCTGTACCTTAGAGTCCACAGCTTCCTCTTAGATTGGGACCTTCGCTCCAGAAGGACTTGGGGTCGTTGCGTTCTGTCCGATGAGTTGCAGAGACCTGGTGCAGGGAGCCATCCTGCCTGACAGATAGCAGCCTTCAGTTCCTGTTGAGGAACAGCTGTGTGGATTAAGTCACAGATGCACAGAGCACTTGGATTGTCAGGCCTCAGGGAAAAGAGGACTTTCTCTCAAGGAACCTGCACCAATTCCCAAGCCAGTATTTAACATCAGTTATTATTCTCAGTACTTTCAGAGATGAATATATATGTATGTCTAACAGTAGTTTTACAAGAACAGCTTTGGGGTCTCATTTTACAGGAAGTTTCTTCTCAGGAAGAAACTGAGAGTCAGAAGACTTTACTAAACTGTCCAGTCACATAGTTAGCTGGTCAAAAAAGAGTCAGATAATACTGCTCTGCTTAAAGCTCTCGTGGCTTTACATCTCACACACTTAAAATCCCAAGGCCTGCAAGCCCTTTATGTACACTTTTCTTGGGTGTACATACTTAGGAATGGAGTTTCTGGGTTATAAGAATACATTTGTTCAGATTTAATAGATGCTGTCAGACAGATTTCCAGAACAGTTGTACCACTTAATACGCCAACCAGCAGCATATGAGCATCTTGGTTGCACCTTATTCTTGTCAACACTTGGTATTGTCTGTAGCTTTTATCCATTAATGTATTTAACCCTTGTAGTCATTGCTTCTGTGGGTGAAGCTTCATGCTTTAAGAAGTTTCTGTGTTTTCCTTTTGCATCACTAAGGGATATAAAATGTTCTGACTCTCAGTTTCTTCCTGAGAAGTAACTCCCTGTAAAATGAGACCCCAAAGCTGTTCTTGTAAAACTACTGTTAGACATACATGTTCTTTCTCTGCCTTCAGATAGGAAGACTCACTTGGCTTTGAAACTTAGTTCAACAAACTTACAGGTGGTGGTAGGCATTTAGTGTCTGCAGGGATGGCTCACTCACTGTGACTGCCATCTGGAGACACACAGTGGAAGTTTCTGGACCAGACGTGCAAACGCTGTTGAAGGAACAGGGGGCCCCTCACAGACATTTCTTTTAACCTGCTAATCTAATGATTAGCTTTAAATTAGATACTTCCTTTCTCCTTGGCATGAAAATTCTTCCTTTAAAGCATTATTTTTTCACACACTGGTAATGTGATTTAAATCTTCTTCGTGGTGACATGTTGCCTTGAGGAGGACGTGTTTGTCTTTGAAATGTCATTCAGCTGGTCACAGGCATAAGAACTTCCAGATATCTATTTGTAGTTCCCTAATGGCTTTCAATGGTCCATAGGAGTGTAGCCCAGCTTGCCTGGCATGTGACAAGTCATTTCACATGCAGACATGATACTCTGTGCCACAGCAGATTTTTTTCAGAAATACTGATATTGCTCCTTTGCAGAAATTCGGAACCATCCGGGCAGACTTAATTGAACAGATGAGATTCAAACAGAGACTGAAAGTGATCCAGACGCTGGAGGACACAACCAAACGCAATGTGGTACGTCCCGCGCCCAGCATCAGGGGCCTGCTTTCCCCAGCCTTGCTCCCGCTCCTGCCAGCTCACAAAATCCCACTTGACAGAACAGAATTTGAAGGAAGGAGTTAGGGACTTTCCCAGTGTGGCACTTTATGGGAAACTCACTGTGCTCATTCATTTTTTAGGTTCGAACCATTGTAACAGAAACATCCTTCACCATTGATGAGCTGGAGGAGCTTTATGCTCTCTTCAAGGTGAGTTTCAAAGTAACCCATGCCCACCCGAAGGAATGGAAGCATTCGCTTTAATCATTCAGTGAGTTCTGGATTCTTCTCTTAAATCATTAAGGTGCTGTGTGAGTCTTCATGTGGATAGGTAGCAAGGTGCAGCTAAGAATGCAAAACCAGACAGACCACTTAGTACGAAACATAAAATAATAGACTCTTGTCACTAGCTCAAGCTGATGTCTTAGCTCTTTTCCTCTCCAGATCATACTGTCACTGTTTTGTTTGACTTAAGAAAAAAGGTGATTGTTTTCTAGCACTCATTACACTAATGAGAACAAAGTTTAAATTCTGCCTAAAATTCTTGAAATTTATAATTTCCTATGTTAATCTGTAAAGCACCCTTTAAAGAGATAATGTAGCTTGAACAAGAACAAATCTGTCTAAATACCTCAAGAAAAGCATCATTGATTAAATTTTTTTGTTTTCATTTTATAATGGAGCCCCCAATTTTTCCCCCTGGTGCTAGGGACTGAATCCAGGATCTGGCACATCCTTGATCCTTAATAAGAAAATATTGTGTTAATAAATGAATCAGTGTAAAGTTTGTTTCTTCTTGAAGAAAGGTTTTGTCATAAACATCATTATTAACATCATAGGTTAAAAAGTAGAGATTGATAGGGGAAAAGATTTAAAAACCTGTCTCTGATGCAGGTACCAGTTTTATCACCATCTGCAGTTGACAGCCGGAACTAAATGTGGCTATTTGGAGCAATGCAAAGATGGCAGAGGAGAAAACACAGAGGGAAAAACAGACCAGCCAAACAGCAGTGGTTCTGGATTCTGCTAACTCTGGAGTGAGGCTCCTCTTTAACATGCCTGAGCTTACCTGTGAGCCACTAGAGGGCGCCAGTGTCTTATTTAAATATTTGTTTCCCTGGTGCCTAGTAAGGTATCCTCCCTTAGGAAGTGTGCCAAAGGTGTGTATTGAATTGCTAGATACGTTAGTCATTAATCATCAGTATGTTAGAGTCCCTGCATTCTTCTGATGAGGACAGGAGAGGTGAAGGGACTCTAGTTACACAGCTGGTGAGCGATAGGCTTTGTGCTATAGCTGCATTATCTATGCCCCCACCAACCTCCCATCAGCGCCTGAGGGTCACTTAGGGATCCTGCACCAGCTCACTAATGTTTTATTTATACATGTTGAGAACTTGTAGCGAATTGCTCTGTGTAAACTGGTTATCCATGAGGATGGGGTTCTTTATTCACAAGGGAAAAATAATGAACCAGCTGAGATCAGATTTTAAAGGGATGCTGAAGACCGGCAGAAATCTGCTTCACAGGAGGGTTGCGGGGGTAGAGCTGGGTTGCTGAGGGAATGAAGCAGAAGTGGGAGTAGCCCCTGGAGGCAAACAGACAAGAGAAGGGGTTTTGACAGTGGAAAGGCCCTGCAGGACTCCAGGAAGAGGAGAAGGGCTGGGGCTGTTTGTGCCCAAGTCCCAGATCCTGAGCTCACTGAAGCCACTTCTTACCTGGGCGCACTCTCTGCCCTGTGCACCTCCAAGGTACAGGTGTGTCATCTGACCCTGGGACTATGCCTGAGGAAAGCAGGCTTTTCTCATGCACAAAATCCCTGTCCTGGAGGCGTGGTGACTAACTCAAATTCCCTAGGTCTCCATCACTCCTAAAGAGAACCCGAGACCCTTGGCCTCAACACCGTAGAATTAAAAAAAATAAATAAATCGTTTATGGAACTTTCTTGAGCCTTCAGCACACTTTAATTAGTGTCAATTCATCTCACCTTTAATGAGTATTGTGTGGTGCCAGGGACCCTCCCGGATTTCTTAGTCCTGAAAAAAGCCATTTCTGGGTGTTTTCCTGCAAGAATGTTTCAGTCCCCTCGCCACGGAGCTTGCTGCTTAACTTGGGGGTGAAACCTGGAGGAAACGGTAAATGGCTGCACCTGACACAGATTTGATAGAAAATGTGGTTCAGGGGTACTTCGTTTTGGTCTCTCTTGTCCTTTCTCCAAATTGTCCCTTCTGTTCAGTCTCTGGGCCCCTAGTCCCCAAGTGATGGTCAGAGGGGTCTCATCCATGGACAAGGAGATGATCTGTGCCCACTGTTTCCTTGGATGGTTTTGAGTCCCGTATAAGCACCTGCGCTGTGTTCAGAGCTGGCTCAGAGAAGCCCAGGTGCTCTCTTAGGGGGAAATGCTCTGGGGCACCATGATCAGTGATGCAGCCCAGCAGAAAGGGGTACACTGTTTGGTTCACAGGGGCTTCCTGGGCTGTCCCCAGGATAGTTCAGAGTATGACTCAAACCTGCAGGCTGCTGTGACCTCTGTATCTCGTCCCGGTTCCTCCCAGCCTCCCCACCTCCCAACACATCCAGTGCTTCAGCCCTGCAGCCAGGAAGGCAGTCTGAGGCCCCAGGGGACTTTGACACTGCTTCCTTTTGTCTGCCATCTGCTGAAGCTGCATTGCAAGAAACCTGGCTGGTTCTGCTCACCACCCTGCACTGTAGCTTTTTACTACAATTCCCAGTAAATAATGGTGGCTGCTTTAGACATTGATCTTCTTAGCTCCTTTTCTGAGAGCAGAATTGAAGTACTTCTGCTCACAACTGAATTCCCCTGCTTTTCAGAACCCCTCGGCCAGGGGGAGAGAGATCTGCTCTGGGAGAGTTTTCTTCTATCGCAGCCGATGCATCTACTCATGGCGAAGCATGCAGAGTACTTACTGCAGGAAATCAAGCAAAAATAGAGTCCTCCTCTTCGTGCTCCTCTGGCCTCCCCCCACTCCATCCCCCACCACCCAGAGCTAACTGTAAATATCTGTGTGGGGGTGGCCATCCTTCCAGACCTTTCTACCCACGCTTTCTCTCTGTCATCTTCCTAGCGTGGGCTGTGCTTCTCCTGGAGTCACATGACCTTGTGCCTAAAGAGGCTGCCTCATTTTCCAGGGCAGGGCAGGGTCTGGAAACTGTTCACTGAACCGAGATCTCTGTTCTCACAGTGTTTCTATACCAGGCCTTTTTCTGGAGGCGTCTGAGGCAGGGAGACCGCACACTTGTGGGTGGAGACTGTGTGACGGTGACAGCAGTATGTGATTTGGGGCCATGCAGAGCAGGAGGTAATCGTCCCGTTAATTCTTCCTCAGGCAGAACATCTGACCAGCTGCTACTGGGGCGGGAGCAGCAACGCGCTGGACCGGCACGACCCCAGCCTGCCCTACCTGGAGCAGTATCGCATCGACTTCGAGCAGTTCAAGGGGATGTTCGCTCTTCTCTTTCCCTGGGCGTGTGGCACTCACTCTGACGTGCTGGCCTCCCGCTTGTTCCAGCTCTTAGATGAAAACGGGGACTCCCTGATCAACTTCCGAGAGTTTGTCTCTGGGCTAAGTAAGGATGTGCTCTTACTGCATGAGGCTGAGTTGGGATGGGACAGAGATGATGGGGCAGGAACCCCAGGGTCCCTCAGTGCTGTCCTTGAGGCTGCAGCCCTGCATGACCCCTCAAGATTGGGTCTAGAGGACAGAGAAGCCACATATGTGACTTGCAAACTGATTGTAAACTTTGATTCTAGTTACAGTTTAGTATGTGGATAATTCATTTTCTTCATTAGGCAGCTGTCATCCTGAGTTCAAAACACAATGTCAGAGAATGCGCTAAACGCCAACGTAGGCACCATGACCACAGATCATAATGGGGTTACCAGGAGTCACGCGCAGTGTGCACGCCTGTAATCCAGCAACTTGGGAGGCTCAGGCAGGAGGATCATGAGCTCAAAGCCAGCCTCAGCAGATTAGTGAGGCATGTAGCAGCTCAGGACTGAAGAGTTCATTGTGGCTCATTGGTTAAGCAACCCTGTGTTCAATCCCTGGTACCAAAAAAATGGGGTTGCAAGGAAAAAGTAATGTCTAGGTGGTATAACATCTCTTTGACAAAATAATAGTGTTTATTCTATATAATATGCAATCATATATGATTTTATTAGATAATTTCTTAAGAATATTTCACCATGTTTTTAATAAAGGGCTGAAAAGACACAACATCTCTGCAGACTGAGTGGAAGTCGTTCATCTCCACTTCCCTGGGGTAAAGGACTATGTCACCAGCATGCACGCCCATGCCCTCCACCTCCCCAGCAGCTCAGAGCTGCTATCCCCCAGCCTCACTGCCTAACTCGTTTACTACTATTTGCTTATTGAATTCTTGCTCCTTTTATAATTGGACAAAAATGCTGGAGCTCGGCCCAGCTGAAGGGAGGCTGTGGAGGAAGCAGGCACAATGTCAGGCTGCCAGGATGAAGTCAGAAAGTGCTCTTAAGGCTAGTTGTGCCAGCCCCTGACCTTGCCCCATGTACTTTAAATGATAAGCCCAAGGAAAGACAAAAGGGCAGGCAGGCAGCCAGCAAGGACTCCAAAGAGCACCTAACTCTGGAAGAATAATATCTAGAAAGTATAAAGGTTCCAGGAAACAAAGGGCTTTTAAAATGGGAACATTGCCTTCGGTTTTACAATGTGTAAAACCCCTTCTACGTACCTACAGACAGGACCTGGAGGAAGTTACCTCCGCCATGGACAGGAACTGTCGTGAAGCTTCGGAACTTGTACTATGCCACTTAATCCAAACAACAGCCCTTTGAATTAATAATGATGATGACAGCTAGCATTCATGCAGGATTTACTCTGTCAGGCAACGCTGGGATGGTTTATGTGCATTTAGTTTGCCTAACCGGACACAGTTACAAACTTGTTGTTTGAATCCAGGCAGCCTAGAGGCATGGTTTGCTTGTTACTGTTATGCTTGATAACCTGTCTTCGTCTCCTGTAACATAGTACATCAGACCAGGGAATTTATAAACAACAGAAAGTTATTGCTCACAGTTCTGGAGGCCAGGAAGTCTAATATCAGCACAGCAGCACAGTTAGTTTCTGTGGAGGGCCTGTTCCTCTCGAAGGTGGCTCCTTCTGTGTGTCCTTGCATGCTACAAGTGCAAACAGACTCCCCCAGGCCTCTTATCTGAGGATGCTGATCCCATTCATCAGAGTCCTTAGGCCCTAATCATACCCCAGAGGCCCCATATCCTGACACCATCACACTGAAGCTTAAGTTTCAACACAGGACTTATCCCCATCTGCTTACTGTTATTATTCCCATTTTTCAGCCAAAGAAATGAGTTCGGAAAAGTAACCTGCTGAGAACATTGATTTCTGGCCAGTCAGTAAGAATCTGTTATTAAGCTGGACCAAGAGGCACAATTAGTACATGCTGGCCCCAACGTAAAGTAGGGCCCGTCTGTTTCCAAAGCTTGTTCTTTTACTACTGAGACAGCAAAAGAAAATGTCTTCCAGAAACTGTCCAGAGAAATAATGATTGAAAGCTGCCATAGAAAGTGGATGTGGTAAGAAGAGGGAAGAGTTGGGCACATGTCTGTAATCTCAGCGGCTCAGAAGGCTGCAGCAGGAGGATCACAAGTTCAAGGCCAACCTCAGCAGCTTAGCAAGGCCCTAAACAACTTACGAGACCCTGACTCAAAAAATAAACAGGGCTGGGGATGTGGTTCAGTGGATAAGCACTTCTAGGCTCAATCCCTGCTACCAAGAAAAAATAAAAATGAGGAAAGAGTATAGAAATTATGTCAGGTGAGAAAGTCAGAAATGTTGAAAGTATCTGACCTGGGAATGTAAACTTGCCCGGAAGCCATAGCTTAGGAGGTATGGAACAGCTTCCCTGAACAGCTGAAGGATCACTGCCTGGAAGAGGCTGTGGACTTGTCCTGTTTGGCTTTAGAAAGGTGAGCACGGGGAAGTTCCCAGTCATGGATTCTCTAGGATCTGACATCAATTTATGGGCATTGTCTTCCCAAGAAGTGACACATGCACATAATCACAAAATGTCACATTTTATGGGGTTCACGGACCCTATGGTGAGACCACAGGTAGAGGAATTAGACTAACATAAAAATTAGAAGGACTTGCAGTATCCAGAGAGTGCTCCAGGGGTGGGAGGCCTCTGGCTCTAACGAGCAGGTGTCAGTGAGTGTCTGGCAGAGGCTGGGCTGCGTCCTCCCCTGGGTGGGGACAGGAGAGCCCCAGGTTACGTGGAAGCTTGATCATGTTGAGGCACTCTGGGAGTATTTACTAAGGATTTTCAAATTCTAGGAATAAATGTGTGAACTTTAAAGGGAGAAAAAGGTAGGATTCTTTAGATTGAAATTATAATGACATAATGGAAAATACATTCAAGTAAATGAAAATGAAAAAACTTTTAGGAAAACTCAAAAATGACTAAAAAGGATTTCTAAGATGAGTAATTTGAAGCAATCTCAAACTTATTGTGAGTTTATTTCTGAGTCCTCGTGGTTACTTAGGATGCTGAGGTCCAGTTCCATGAATGTCCTCATCCATACCTGTACTGACTGCATGTCAGCCACTACTCCCAGTGCTTGGGGTGTGTACACACATAGTCCCCAGGTTCCATGGAGTTCCGATGTCAAGGTCCTGGGTAGAATCTTCTGTTATCATCTCTCCTCACAGTGGGGAGACTGAGGTACAGAGAGACTCACTCTCCTGTGGCACTTATAGGTACAAAGGATTTGGAAATAAGACTCCTGGTTCCAGAGCTCATAACCCAAATATGTTCTGGCCAGACCTTTGGTCACACAGGGTCTTGGCTCCACTTTGTAACACAAAGTGGACTTTCCAGTGGAGCGCTGACCGTGGGAGAATCACTAGCACACACGACCTGTTTCACACGGGTACTTCTGTGACTTCTAGGTGCTGCATGCCACGGGGACCTCACCGAGAAACTCAAACTTCTGTACAAGATGCACGTCCTGCCCGGTGAGTGAGCTGCACAGAGCAGCACCGGAGCCAGAAACCAGGCCCTGGCTTGAAATCTGCCCCCTCCATCCTCTCCCAGCCCCCACCACTCTTTCTTTCTTTCTTTCTTCCTTTTTTTTTTTGTGCCAATTCTTTGCCTTTTTTGAATATACAAAATCATTCATTGGTCACTAAGGATGAACGGAACAGTGGCAGACAATGTAAGTGCCTATAGCAGCCTGTGCTTGACCAGGCTCTACAGGATGAGTTGTGCTAATAGAAAACAACCCCGGGCAAGCAAAATGGGGTCACCTTTGGGACATGAGGACTGAGAGAGAAAACGAGCCTGGGAGACGCTGGGAGCCCGTCTCAGGGGAGCCCTTTCACATTGGCCCAAGGGGACACAATGGCGAATGTCTTGGTTTTTTTAATCTTTCTTTATTTTTTTAAATTTGTTTTAATTAGTCACAATGGTGAACTTTTGAGTTCAGTTTCAAACAAGGCTGTTCTCAATTGGGATGTATCTAAACAAATACCAAAACTATAAGAAAGAGATTGACACTGAGGATCAAGACAGGGAAAACTTTAGATTTGGGGATTTGGTTTACAGCGTACAGTGTCCTGAAATTGGTTTGTAGAGCATCATGCTATAGAATTTGGGGAATTTTTCATAAAAAGGAAAACAGGGAAAGACTTTGGCATGAGACTGTTAAAAAAGGAAGATAGGGCAAATGGAGCGACCCCCAGTACTTATGCCCCCCTAAGGTTTTAGAGATGGTAGGTCTCCCGGGCCCCTATGATGCCCCCAAAACCCCACTCTTGTAACTTTAGCATCTCATTCTCCCCTGTCACTTTCTCACATAGTTCAAGCACACTTTGATTGAGTCATGTCGCTGCAGAATGACAATATTTCCTCCCTCTGCAGAGCCATCCTCTGATCAAGACGAGCCTGATTCTGCCTTTGAAGCAACTCAGTACTTCTTCGAAGATGTCACTCCAGAGTGTACACATGGTAGGGGACCCTCTTACCAAGGGTACTCTGTTTATCTTTACTGAAACCTCTGTGCTTAGAAAAAGACTTGCCTCAAAAACTAGTCATTAAAGAAGATGCAGATAACATAATCCATCAGCAAAATCCCACTCACTGTCTATTTTTTACAGTATATGAACTAAGAATGGTTTTTATATTTTTAAATGGATTTTTTTAAACCAAGAATAAAATATTTCTTGCCATGTGAAAAGTACATAAAATTTAAATTTTAGCACTAACCAATAAAGTTTTAGTGGAACACAGCCGCGCTCATTCACTTACATTTTTCCTGTGGCTGTTTTCATGCTTCAGTGGCAGAATTAAGCAGACCATATGGCCTGTGAAGAATGAAGTACAGTCAGCACTCCGTGTCCACAGGTTCTGGATCATTTAAATAATTCAGAAAAATGGACAGATCTTCTTTTTCTGTCGTTATTTTCTAAACAGTGCAATATTAACAACTATCTTCGTAACATTTACACTATTAGGTATTTTAAGCATCTAGAGATGATTCAGAGTATACAGGAGGTGCTCATAAGTTAATGCAAATGCTGTGCCTTTGGAGCATCTGTGTCAACAAGGTGTGTCCTGGAACTAGTCCCCCATGGATACCGAGGATGACTGTATTTACCATCTGGCCCCTTACGGAGGAAGTGTGCCAGCCTCTCCTGTGTGATTGTTAGGTCTACATGGACGTGAAGCAGCTCACTGTATGCATCTCCATATGCGTGTGTTCAGTTCTGTGCTGTCTTGTCTTGTGTGAGTCTAAGCACCATTCCTCAGCTCGCTACTGGAGTAAGTGTCTTACTTCCTAAGTCATTTCTTGGCTTCATCACCTCTAAGTCTGAAAGTAAACATCAGGTTGTTCCTGGGTGCTTTTGCCTCTTAAATTTTGCCATCCCAGAATAAGCACAACTTAGACCTGCTCTTAAACTGCAAGTGCCTAAGTGATTGGATGGAGAGGTTGCGCCAGACTCAGTCTTCTTATGATTGACAAGTTGAGGGGAGAGCTCTGGACACTTATTTAGGTCAGTGTGGGCAGTCCTGCATCTCTGAGCCTCAGTTTCCCTGTGTGAGAATGGAGAGGATGGTTGTCATATTGGGTGGCTGGGGAATTAATGAGATAATGTAGTAAGTCCTTCCTCATAGTGCCTTGACACATCTAGAATATTCATAGTATCGTTAGCCATAATGTTCTGGCTACAAAATGTTAGCCATATCTTTCTTAGTGGACATTTATTTCTGGAAAGGAGTATCTTGTTTTGAAAATGCTTCAGGAATGGTCACATGGGATAGCATTTGATAGCTTCAAAAGATGCTTTTTAAAGAATGTGTTTTTATTCCAAAAGTACTATTGCTTTGCACTGAAAATTTTAAGATGGTAGACAAAACATGCAAGATAAGCTAAAGCTGTCTTAAATCTTAACCACACAAAGGTAGCTTTTAATATATATTAAAACATTTATTTTCAGAATTTTTTCATATAATATATGTAATCAGGTATGCACACATGCACGCGTGTGCGCGCACACACACACACACACACTCACACAAAATCGGCATCAAACAACCTGTACAGTTTATTTTTGTTTTTAAATCTCTGAAAAACTATGTGCATTGTTACGCCCATACAATTTTGGGTCCTGCTTTTTTCACTTAAAAGCCAGTGAGAATGTTAGTACCATTAAAAATTCTTTATTTAATTTAATTTATTTGTTTATTTTGGTACCAGGGATTGGACCCAGGGGCACTCCACCACTAAGTCACATCCCCAGCCCTATTTTGTATTTTATTTAGAGACAGGGTCTCACTGAGTTGATTAGGGCCTCGCTGTTGCTAAGGCTGGCTTTGAACTCGTGATCCTCCTGCCGCAGCCTCCCAGCCACTGGGATCACAGGCATGCGCCAAATTCTTTGAAAGCATGATTTTGAAATGTCTACATGATATCTTCTTCATGGACTTACATACATTAAATATTTTTATATCTACTTATTTATTAAGTAATATTCAACAGAGGAGAGGAATTTTCTGGTGATATATACTACATTGTCCTTGACTTGTCTGAACAGCTGCTGAGGCTGATCTGACCTCAGTTACTGTCAAGGTCACATACCTCTCGAAATGACCACCTTTGGGCTGGCCAGGGAGGTGCTGCAGTCCACCCATCCTGCAGATGGCAAACTGAGTCTTCATCTGAAGAAATTGCCCCCATCTCCTTTTTGAAGTCCTTATGTGTCTTATAATTTGCTGTTTTAAGAAGAAAAAAGAAAAAAATTGTAAGTGGATTCCTTAAAAGTCATATTTTTGAAATGCCAAATTATGATCCTTGAAAGATTTATGGCACATAACAGTTTAGAAAAAAAATTTTTTTTCCATGAACATAGATTTTAATTTCCTTGGAAGAGTGAGTTCCTGGTCTTTTGCAGGGTGTGGCAAAAATAAATCAATTTTTTACATGCAGTTAAGATGATAATAGCACAGAAAAGGGAAAGAAAGCACATTCATGGGAGCAAGCACCACCTTTATTTTTTAAATTCCAAAGACTGTGGGGCATCAACTCTTCAGTTTTTAATTGTACACTGAACCCCAGCTGTGAGCAAGAAATTTGGGAGAGTCCTTCACTTAGAAATAGGACTGTCAGATAAAATATGGAATCTTCAGTAAAATTTGAATTTCAAGAAGTAATTTATTTATAGTATAAGTATGTCCCATGTAATATTAAGGATATACTTATACCAAAACAACAACCACAACAAAGAACTCATTGCTTCTCTGAAGTTCAAATTTTACTGGGTGAGCTGGTGTTTTGTGTTGTTTTATTTGATAAATCAGGCAACCCTCCCAGAAGTCCTTCTCTTTTCTACTACAAATGCTCAATGTATGGAAATGTTAAATAACACTACTTTATTCTTCTGGATGTTTCTTGCTAGTTGTTGGATTGGATAGCAGAAGCAAACACAGTGCAGATGATGGCTTTGTTACAGTGAGTCTGAAGCCGGACAAAGGTACGTGTTTCCTCATCTTTGTTTACCTTCTTGCTATGTGAGCCCTTATTTCTTGACCTATAAACACTTTTTCACATTTGGGTTTCAGGGAAGAGGGCAAATTCTCAAGAAAATCGTAATTACCTGAGACTCTGGACTCCAGAAAATAAGTCCAAATCAAAGAATGCAAAAGATTTACCCAAATTAAATCAGGTAAGTGCTCAATTTCTAATATTGAAGCTGTTTTTTCCAATCATCCATAAATGTAGAATAAACATCCTTCAAAGATAATGGTAACTTGGGGGCACTTCATTAGTATCTGTTTGGATCTATTTTTTATGCATCAAAAATATGCTCAGTTGTAAGGAAATGACCTCCTCAGAGAAATTTTGAATCCCCAAATGCTCACTTTTGAGACTACATGCATCTCATCTCAATCATTAAAAATACCCAGAGAGTCTCAAAAGAAAAACTCATGCTGTTTTCAAATTGCTGTGCTCAGATATAAAGATGTCTGACACAGGTTTTCCTTAAAAAGCTAAATGTAATGAGGGAGAAAAAAACAATATAAATAATTATAACAAAGGATGAAATTGTTGCTTCCTAATAGGAGGACAGGTAATCATCTGCTAGGTGGTAAAGGCCTTGCTTCTGTCTGGGGAGATGAGGGGTGTGTCCCTGGAGAAGGTCTGGGAGCTATCCTTGGAAAAATGGAGATGCATTCTAAGGTGTGTGGGTGTGGAAAGAGGTGAGTCTAGGATTTTTTTAAGGTGCTCAACAGGGAAGGCAAAGGGGCAGTGAAGAAAAAGCAGGCCATAGTCAGTCTCTGGCTAGATGTTGGACGGATGGTTCATTATCTTATTCTTTCTACTTTCCTGGATGCTGAAACTTTCAAATTAAAAAAAAAAAAAAAATGAAAACGCCCATAAGAGACTAGAAAAGGCATGCCCATGGGGAGACTTTCTGGGGATCTTTGGGAGTCTTCACTTAGTCGGGTGGCACCCACCAGATTTCACTTTCTTGGTGTCTTTCGCGATGGCTTTCCAGGGGCAGTTTATCGAGCTTTGCAAGACCATGTACAACATGTTCAGCGAGGACCCTAATGAGCAGGAGCTGTACCACGCCACGGCGGCGGTGACCAGCCTCCTGCTGGAGATCGGGGAGGTGGGCAAGCTCTTCATCACGCAGCCAGCCAAGGAGGGCACGGGCACGGGCAGCGGGCCGCCCTGCCACCAGGGCATCCCTGGCATGCTCTTCCCCAAGAAAGGGCCCAGCCAGCCCTATGTGGTGGAGTCCGCCGAGCCGCTCGCCGCCAGCCTGGCCGGCGATGGTGAAGAGCACTCCCTGGGTGGGCAGATGGAGGACATTAAGCTGGAGGACTCCTCGCCCCGTGACAACGGGGCCTGCTCCTCCATGCTGATCTCCGACGACGACACCAAGGACGACAGCTCCATGTCCTCCTACTCGGTGCTGAGTGCCGGCTCGCACGAGGAGGACAAGCTGCACTGTGAGGACATCGGGGAGGACACAGTGCTGGTGCGCAGCGGCCAGGGCTCGGCGGCGCTGCCCCGCAGCACCAGCGTGGACCGGGACTGGGCCATCACCTTCGAACAGTTCCTGGCCTCGCTGCTCACCGAGCCTGCCCTGGTCAAGTACTTTGACAAGCCCGTGTGCATGATGGCCAGGATTACCAGTGCAAAAAACATCCGGATGATGGGCAAGCCCCTCACCTCGGTCAGTGACTATGAAATCTCTGCCATGTCCGGCTGACACAGTTGCCCGCGCTGCCTACGGGAAAGGACTGACATGTTCTGTGTTGGGGTCTCTTTTGTTCTTTTAAATTAAATATTTGTTAGTACCTGGCTTGAAGCCTAGTGTTTTCATAATGTAATACAATGAAAACTGTTGAGAAATATTTAAACACCTCAATGTAGACACGTACACTCTTGCTGGGGGAGGGGGGTTCCCAGAATATCGCTTATTCAGTGAATTCCCAAAACAGAAGAATCTGTCAGTGACGTGTATTATAACTTATTAATCTTGCTGTTGAACTGTACACATGGTTTAAAAAAAATAGTGCTGTTTAATGCTAAATAAGGCAGCAGTCGTTTGTGTATTCTGGCTTTTAAATAAAATTAGAACTGTAAGAAATCTGAAATGCCACAAATATGCAGCTGTTCTTAGGTGGAGAGGGTCTTGTTGGCTGGGGATATCCTGCACCACTCTAGCAAGTTTGAAGAATATTTTTCAAGATTTGAAATATATTTCATAAAAGTCCTCTGTTCAAAAACCACATCCAACAGATGTTCTCCATTAAGGGGAAAACCTTGGGGTTCCAAACAATAATGGAAGGGCAACCAATTTTTACATGATGCTACGAGAGCACTTGTCCTTGATCAGCTTGGACAAATAAATACTGGACCAATTTTGCATCAACGAATTGTTCTGATTATTTATGTCATCTGGCCAAAATTCATTGAAAGGGACCATGTTACAGATAATGTGCATGTGGCAGCAAAGAGGACCGAGGACTCAGGATAGGCTTTTTTATTTCGTTTTGTTTTTGAAAGAGTAGAAATAACAATGCTTCTGATACTGGATTTTTAGCTTCTTGTTACTGCAAATAAAGCAAAAAATAAAATAATGGACTGTACATTTCCATACTCTCCATAGATTCAAGAAGTTGCACCATGTAAGGCATATGGCCATGTTCCCATTAAATCAATGTAGAGATCATGTAAACTTGAAAAAAACAGTTCTGCAAGGTAACGTAACTAAATGTTTTGAAACAGAACTTGTCACCTTATTTAAAAGAATAGTCTGCTCTATTCCCTGAATGGATGTGGAAATGCAAACTAGCACACCTGCACTTTGAATTCTTGCTTCTTTTTTATTATTGTTATGATTTTTGTATTATACAGATGCTGGGAAATTT
Organism: Glaucomys volans; assembly: GCA_020662805.1. Classification (NCBI taxonomy): domain Eukaryota; kingdom Metazoa; phylum Chordata; class Mammalia; order Rodentia; family Sciuridae; genus Glaucomys; species Glaucomys volans. The sequence goes on from JAJEJO010004374.1 coordinate 706,307, forward strand.
TTTCATCTTGTTGAATTCAAAATCATGTTCACATTTCCTTTGCTTTTTCGGAATATTCCTTTCAACACATTCCTTTATTTTATTATACCTTGTGTCCTTGTTTTAGCTGTTGCTGCTGTAATTTTTTATTTTGTTTACAAAATGATTTTTAAACTGTCAAATGAAGTAGAGTTAACCTCAAATAGGATAAATGTGAACAAATAAAATACTTCAGATATGGCTTTTTATCTTTGTGCTTGAGTTCCTGCCTACGACAATGATGTGATTTCTTTGACAAGTTTGTAGGGAAAATTTGATTAGACAACCATTTTGACTAAGTTAATATTTATAGGCAAATATTTTGAGATAAGAACTAAATGTGTGGCATTTCAATGAGTGGATGTGAAATAAGGAAGAAAATGTTGTCTGTTATTTAATTTGAAATACTTGTCCCACATAAGTAAGAACAGGGTGCAAATTCCTCTATTTAACCCCGATTAGTTCACTAACACCATTTGGTACTGTCTGATCAAGTATCTGGTCATTTGTTTGGTTTGAAGCCACACTGTGGATGGTGAGCTCAGTGTCTCGGTCCCAGTGGACTTGAAAGGGACTCCAGTGAGCTTCCAACTTGGGAGCACTGGGCAGTGGCCTCAGGGAGCTTCCACATAGGAGCACTTAAAAGGATAGCTACTGCTGAGGGAAAGGAACAGACTAAGCAAGGGAAGGGAGGGTGCAGAATCGGGGTGGGGAAACCATTCCTCCAGCACCACTTCAGGTCAGATTCTGGGGAGAAAGGGGTGAGAAAGGGGTAAGCCCCCCATCAAGGTGGCACAGGGCAGGAACCCTGGCAACTCAGAGGGAATCTCCAAGCCTGATCTGTTCGGGCCAAACCTCCCTAGGTAGGGTGGCGAGATTTCTGCTCCTTGCCTTCTGGCTTAAGATATTCTAAGGACCTCTAGATCTTAGCAGAGGAGCCTTGATGGGAACCCTGATGGAAGCTTTGTCTTTGTGCAGCACTACTTCCTGAATTCAACAGTGAAAGCCAAGAGGAGGAACTGGCAGCCTCCTGACTCCTCTTCCTCCAGTGCAGGGCGCATTCTTCATTGCCTATTTTGTAAGAGGGCTCTTTTGTTCCAGCATCACCTCCTAACTTGAAAAGAATGGCAAGTGATGGGTGAGTGCCAAGTGCTTCACACTAGCTTCTGCTTTACTTGGTACCAGGGATTGAACCCGGGAGTGCTTAACCACTGAGCCACACCTCCAGACCTTTTTGTTTTATTATGAGAAAGGGTTTCAACTGAGTGGCTTAGGGCCTCACTGAGTTGCTGAGGCTGGCTTTGAACTCATGATCCTCCTGCCTCAGCCTCCTGAGTTTCAGGGATTACAAGCATGCGCCACTATGCTGGGTCCTTTTGCTTTTTATTTACCATATTCCTGACTGATTATTTAAAAGGAAAGCACAGAAGCCACACAAAGGAGTTTCTAGTTGGACACAAGGTGAGTCTGAAGAGCTGGGACCCAGGTTCTTTTCCCCTGGGTGTGGTTAATGTAACTGACTGCCAGAGATGTCTGCACAGCTGCTGGGAGTGGACTGTGAAGGACCAAGCTCAAGATCAAAGCTTCCTGGATTAATAATACTTCCTCTCCTCACCCTTCACAGAGAGGCCAGAAGCACTCTGCAAACTCTTAGAATACATTGAAGGGAGAGTACCAGAACCAGCTAGATTGACACCATACTCTAGGACTGGATTTAAGATAATCTTTTAAGCTCTAGAATAAGTTCAGTATTCATTTATTTCAGGACTTTTTTAACCCACAGGTGCTTAACAACTGAGCCACATCCATAGCCTTTTTATCTTTTATTTTGAGACAGGGCCTCACTAAGTTACAGAGGCTGGCTTGAACTTCCGATCCTCTTGCCTCAGCCTCCCGAGTTGCTGGGATTATGGGCTGAGGATGTGGCTCAGTGGTTAAGCACCCCTGGGTTCAATCCTTGGTACCAAAAAAAAAAGAATCCAGCAAGGACTCTAACCTTGATCCTGTGACCTTCCATCCCTGTTGTGTCTGAGAAACAGGAATGTGTAACATTCCAGCTGCGTCACTCCCAAACTCCTAGGACTCTTGCACATGGTACTCAGTTCTTTTCTCCTCCTTGATGTGAGGTCTCACTGATGCTCCTATTCGGCTTGACCCTCTGGTTATCCTTTCATCCACTATCTTTCCAACTCAATACAATTTCCCTGATCCTGTGTGGCCACTACCTGTAGTAGCCACTCCGTAAACCCCTAATGATCCATTATGAACATCTGCCTTCTTCACTCACATCTGGGCTGCTGATTCAGAGACAGCCAGTGGGAGGAAATTTCACACTACAGATTCATGCTTCATCCATTTTGTGTCTTTTTCTCTCCCAATGAGTCCTGGATGCCAATCAACAATCCTTTTCCATATCCCTGATCCATTCCTCCTACTCCCCAAAACATTTTAATCTTTTTACTAGTCTCTTCAAAACCCTAACCCCAACATTCACCTTCTTCAATGGAAATGAATTCTGAGTTCACAGGAATCATTGAAGCTATCAATTGCAACTGTCAACCCTGAGTCCCTCAACTGCAATGTCATGCGTACCTGCAAACCCCTTTCCTCTATCCTCATGTTGGAAGAAAAAAAATCAGCACCCTTATCCTCCTTTCTCTTCCACATCTTCCTTATGGTGGATTTCTTGGTGTCAGATAGTGAGAATGTGTTCTCAATCCCTCCACTCTGTTACCTAGCAGCCATCACCTTACCTAACTGCGCCACGGCAGAGCATTATGGAAGAGTCCTCTGCCTGTGTTTCTTCCTCATCAGCATGGCTGCTGGATTTGTCATTGCACTGAAACCACTCTCACTGAGGATGCCAGTGGTTTCCCAGCTGCCAAATCTAGTGAATTTCGATTCTTTAGCGGTGGTTGCTGTTTTGCAGTGCTGGGGTAGAACCCAGGGCCTCACACATGCTACACAAACTCCCTGAGCTACACATCCAGTCCTGCTACTAATCAGCTTATTTCTTCTTTCTCTAGCATTTAGTTCTATTGACTTCACCTTATTAAAACCCTCTCCTCCCTTCCCTGGTCTCTGTGATGCCAATATCTTTGAAATATTGACAAATCCAACTAGATGCAGAGTTGCATGGCTGTAATCCCAGCAGCTTGGGAGTCTGAGGCAGGAAGATCGCAAGTTCAAAGCCAACCTCAGCAACTTAACCAGGCCCTGTCTCAAAAATAAAAAAAGAAAAGGACTGGAGGTATGGCTTAGTGGTTAAGTGCCTCTGGGTTCAATCCCTGGTACAAAAGAAAAAAAAAAGGAAAAGAAACAATATTATAATATTGACAATATTGACGAAACCCCCACTGACTTTCCTGGGTGGCATTCTTAGCCCAACCTTCAGAGACAGCACCACGGGATCTGTCCTGGGCTCTTCTCTCCAGCCTTGCCTGTAATGAGCTCACCCACTCTAATGATTTCCAATGCCACTCTGTCTACTACTGACTGCCCAATGTTCTCGCAGCTCAGGCTTCCCCCCTGACCATTTCATTTGACAGTAGGTTGTATGACCAATGGCAGCAACAACAATGAACAAATGCAGTCCACACTCTCATTTCCTGAACATACGTTGCTTAGAACATACCTTCAGTTACTGAGCCCCACCCACCATTTCTTCTTAATCTCTCTTCCTCTTTTTCCTTCTCTGTGAGTCCAACCATGTCTGTTGATAGGTCCCAGTGGATGTTATTAGGACCATATCTTAATATTTGACCTATCAGCTTCACATCAGATTTTATTTTTGTAGATCATTCTATAATTAGAGTAGTAATCCCAAGTACTGGTCACATAGCAAGAGAAGATCAAGTACTTTTTACCTAAGAGAGCCAAACCTGTCCCGAATTGTGGATTGGCCAGACTCTGGCTTTGACATGGCTGTACTGTGTCTGATAGTCCAACACTTATGCCCCAAAGTGACCCAAAGGGGAACTAGTAATCTTCCGATTCTTGTGGATGAAAAATGATACTTCACTTTAATTCCAATTTCAGAGTAAGGAGGTCAAACATTTTGTAAATGCTTATTGGTCCTGGAGATTACTTCTGAATTTGTTTTCTAATTGTTGGCGTCATACATTATATAATAGTGTGAGAGTTTCATGAGATCAAGTCTGTGCTCTTTTTATATATGACTTCTGTTTATTTGTTTCTCCAGTTCTCAGATGCCACTTGCTATAACAATGAAAGCCAAAGAGGAGATTATTAAGCAGAAAGAATTGCTCCAACAAAGGGGTGGAGGTTACATTTTTACAATTTATATATATATATATAATTTATATATATACAATTTATATATATATATACACATATATATACATATATACATATAATTTTTTAAACCAGGGATTGAACCCAGGGTCACTTTGCCACAGAGCCACATCCCCAGCCCTTTTCATTTTTAATTTTGAGACAGGGTCTTATTAAATTGCTTAGGGCCTCTCTAAGTTACTGAGGCTGGTCTCAAACTTGCAATTCTCCTACCTCAGAGGCTGCAGTCACTGAGATTACAAGCATGTGCCACCGTGTCCGACTACAATGATATTCTTAATAGCCACTTTGCATTCACCTCTGAGTGAACCCAACCCGGGGCCTGAAGTTTTACCCTTTTGGGGGCATTCCACATAATTTTATTAACATCTCTTCTTCTTTATCCCACTAACATCTATTCCACTCTCTCCCACTAGGGGGTAGTATTGGGCTAAGGATGGTTCCCTGTGATCTATTCTGAAGCCCACATTCGATATATGCTTTTTGAAGTCTTATTTGTCTGATCAAAACTAAAAGGACAGATACCACCATCAGGTTAGAAATCGTTGAGGCAAAAATGAGGGCAGAGCTATTAATTCAAAGGTAACAAAATGACATTATCAAAAAAGAGTTTAGGGTGGGTTCTGGGGTGCATACCTGTAATCCCAGCAGCTCAAGAGGCAAAAGCAGGAGAATCACTTCAAAGCCAGCCTCAGCAACTTAATGAGGTCCTAGGCAACTCAGTGAGACCCTGTCTCTAAATAATTTTTTTTAAAGGACTATGGATGTGGCTCAGTGGGTTCAATCCCCAGTATTAAAAAAAAGAAGAAGAAAGAAGAAAGAAAGAAGAAAGAAAGAGAAAGAAAGAAAGAAAGAAAGAA
>JAJEJO010004374.1:711598-726912 GCA_020662805.1 Glaucomys volans
GAAGGAAGGAAAAGAAAGGAAGAAAGGAAGAAAGAAAAGGAGAAAGAAAAAAGTTTAGCCAAAAAAATTGCTCCAAGTCCAAGCAGCTCTTTGCAGGACCTCTTGGGGTTTACTCTGTGACCAACACAGGAAGCCAATGGAGGAAAAGAAGAGGAACCAGATGAGAGAGGGTCCCATTCCTGACACACATTACCTAACATTGAATATGTCCACAGGATTTCGTTTCTGCTTAAAACGTAATTTCCTCTTGAGTTCATGGCCTTAAGTTGGCAAAATCCCCTCCTTTGAGTCCTGCCAGAGCCAAGTTCCTGCCGAGCAGGCTGTCTCAGGGGTCACAGAGCTCTCCTCCTCAGCCAGCCATGTCTGCCACCCTGCTTTCAGGGTGCTGGCCAGGACCCCAGTGACTCCCTGGTGGCCTCCCCTACTAATCATTAGCTCACAGAGAAACGCAGCTCGAGGCCAGGTTTCTCCATTTGCTCCACGATCATGCCCAGGAAAGATCAGGTCACCCTTCAACCTTGGAAAGATCTTCCACTGCTCTCAGGGCACTCAATTTGATGACACACTTTATTTCTTCCACAAAGGAGGCAAATTCTGTTGCTGTTTGAAAAACTCCCTTAAAAGTATTCAAGGTCTGGGGGCTGGGTTGTGGCTCAGTGCTAGAGCACTTGCCTTGCATGTGTGAAGCACTGGGCTCCATCCTCAGCACCACATATAAATAAATGAATAAAATAAAGGTATTGTGTGCAACTAAAAATATTTTCAAAAAAACATCAGGAGTAAAGGAGGCTCACCCTTTCTGAGGGGGTCTCTAAAGGTCACCTTTGGCTGTGACATCCAAAGCATTGAGAGAAGTGAGGGACACTGAGCTGAGCCAATGTCAGCAGGTAACAGGCACTGGCTTACCCTCCCACTTGATTCCTGGGTCTCCCTCCTCATCCACAGAAAAGAGGGCTGGGAATGGGACCGGCTACTGTGGCCCCACCTCAATCTCTTGCCTGAGAGCTTGAAGAAGTGGAGCCAGCAAGTGGAAGTGTGGTGGGGTCATTCGCAAGGCCAAGTGCAGGTCTCTGGGGCCCTTTAGGAAAGGAAGCACCCTCCCCACACAAGCTCGGCCTGTCTAAATTGACTCCTGTCCCTCTCTTCTTTCCCTCCTTCCCCACTAATGGCAGCAGCCATTGAAACTCTTGTGAATCACAAAGTGAGCCCAAGATTTTAGTGAACCCTCTGATCCACAAGAGGAAAGGAAGAGGTACCTCTACATAGCCACTCCTGAAGGGCCAAGGAGACGGTGGTCAGGGGAGCTGGGCTTCTCTCTCCATTCCGCACTTTCCCGTACCCAGAAGCCCATGGTCCCTGCCTGGACAGCCCTGAGCTCCTCCCCGGCTTTCCTCCCATCCTCCTAAGAGCAGATCCATGGACCCAAGGCCTGGGCACCCCAGGCAGAAGGGTGCCCACAGGTTGCCCGACGTATGGCGCCCTGGTGCAGAAACTGGTTCTATATCTGCATCCATGGGCTATCAGTGAGATGGGCAATGATGGAGGTGGCTACCCATTAGCATGAAATCAATTGCTAAGGTAAACAATTGACCATAACACCATTCATAGGCAGGGATGAGTGAAGGACAGAGTGGCTGTCTGGCTCTGTGACTGTCCCGCACCAACACTGCAGGCCTCCAGGTGTCTAATCAATGATTCTAACCTTGGGGTCCACACCCTTGAGGGCATCACTACTCACCTAGGAACACTTGCCCCAAACCCGCCTAATGCCCACGAGGGGTTTCATTTTCTATGCCAAGTCCTGGCTCGTGTATTTTGTGGTAGAACCCTGGGGCCATGATCAGTTACCCAGGTCCCCCAGTGCAGCATAGAGAGGAGCCAGTCCTGGGCCAGAGTCTGCCACCCCTGCTCACAACAATCATGTCAGTACTTCCTACACTTGCGCCCTTTAGACTGGAGCCTATCATGTACTGGAATGGTCCAAGGAGAGCAGAAGAAGAGTCCTCTGTGGAACATGCAGGGTTTGATTTTCTGGAAACCAGAACACCTCCCTTCTGCTAACCCAAGCTGAGTGGATAGTTTTGGGCCATGTCTCATTCAAACCCCTCCTGCTTCTAGAAGCTGTCTGTCTGTCCTCATCAGAGCCTTTCTTCTGGCACCCATGCTGCTGCTAAGGACCCACTTTGCCCATCTGAGCAACCTCAGGCACTTGGGAAGAGCTGACGGATGACAGAGGATTCCCCACACACCAGGCTCCCCTGCTTTGGCCCGATCCAAATAATCAGGATGCTAAGCTCTGAGCAGCTGTCAGGAGGTAACGGGGACAATGAGGTCTGTCTACAGTAGAGAAAAACCCCACTTACAGCATATCATTTTTATGTTTTAAAAGATCTCAAAAATTATTTGGTCCCAAATCCCTAATTTTACCAAGAGGGGAATGGAGACCCTGAATGTTAAAGCTTTACTTGGATTTTATAGAATAAAACTGAATCCAGCAATCTTCTGTTACATCCCTACTTGACCGCCAATACTTCTACCCAGCCCTGACGTAAGACATAGCCTTTCCTCTCAGGTGTGTGTCCTGAGTCATTTTCCCTAGAACATGCTAGACAGATGGGGGAGGGAGGCGCTGATCATCCTCTGGTATTGCCACAGGCCACCATGTCCCCAGGAAGCATCAGAATCCATTGGCTCATGGAAACATGAACTTCTCCGCAGCTTCTCACTAGTTATAGTAAAAACAGCCCCCTTTGTTTATAACTGGTAGCAAACACCGCTTAGTTTGCACAAAAGGCACTGAAGCATAAGGTTATGGTACAGTATAACCAGCCACTTCCCCTGATCCAGAGTGGCTCACAGAGGCAAACAAACAACAACAACAAAGATTTAGGTGATGTGTATGAAATAAAATGCTCTGTTTTAGATCCTTTGATATTCTTAGGGATTTCCAGTACAAACCAATTTTTTAAAATCGAATTTATATTTTAAAGTACAGATCTGTTTGACTTATAGTAATGTGCTAATAATTTATCATACACAAAAATAATTCTATAGCTTGGAGATCAAGCAGCTACTCACCTCTCTTTACTCTTCCTCAAAAGTATGTTATCAGTGTCAGGCGGGGTGGTGCACACCTGTAATCCCAGCAACTCAGGAGACTGAGACAGGAGGATTGCAAGATCAAGGCCAGTCTCAGCAACCAAGTGAGGCCCCATCTCAAAGTTCAAAAAAATAATAATTAAAAGGCCTGGGGATGTGGCTCAGTGGTTAAGTTCCCCAGAGTTCAATTCCTAGTACCAAAAAAAAACCCACGTATGTTATCAAGTACTTCTGCTTCTGTGTGAGCCACAACATTCTGCTCAGCTTTCTCCTTAAAGGAATTCTCCAATTATTTGTCAGTACAGGGGAAAGACGTTAAGAACCCAAACAAAGAGGCAACGATGCTGATCAGAGATTTGGGTAGTCTCTTGAGGCTAAATAGACAAAAATCAGAGTTTGAGAATGATAAGACACAGTGGACATACGGAGCCAATGTCATGAAGGGAAGGCAAATGAAGGGGCATGAACCCAGCGTTGGGTGATCCCCAGGCAGCACACAAGCCATAGGGTGACCTCAGCTTCTCACAAACCAGGGAGGTAGGAATGAGGTCTCAGGGCCTGTCAAGGAGGTGATGTCAACACCCCAGGCTGCTCACTGGTGCTCTGCAAATCTGTATCCCAACAGTGTGACCCCACATGGACCAATCTGTATCAAGACTGACACCCAGGAACAAGTTCAGCTTCTGTCCTGGAGAGATCTGTGTCTGCTTTCATGGGGTGTCAAAAAGAAGGCAGATCCTGTCTGGAAGATACTATCACTCAGAGTCTTGGTCATTTTTTCACATATAACACCTGCCATTAAATTTAAAAGTTATTAAACACACCATGGGACAAGACTGCTAGAGGAAAGCACTAGATCAAACCTGAAGATGATGGGATATTGAAGTTAGTGACATAGGTTTTTAAAAGATTGCATGTGATTTGTTTAAGGTGAAGAATTTTCTGAAAGAGTAAGATGTGGATTAAAATTTCATAACAGATAAAAATAGTAGCAAAAGTTAAAAACTCAATAATAAGTTCTACAGAAAGTTAGATGCAACTAAAAAAAAAAAGATGTTGATGAGAAAAAAAAAGTTAATAGAAATATCCAGACAGAAGCATAGAAGGAAAAAAAATGGAGTAAAAGATACCAAAAACAGCATCAAATAAATGTGGACTTAGGGGGAAAGGTTTACAATACAGAGAACACAGAAAACAGGATAAAGTAAAGACAGGGCTTAGGGGAGAGGCATGAAATACATCGTTGCAGTCCCAGAAGAGGAGGAGAGAGTGAGCAGAAGTAATATTTGAAGAGCAAATGGCTGAGAATGTCACAAACTGACAAAAGACTACAGACTGCCTAAGCTCAAGGCATCCCAGCAGGACAAATACAAGGAAAACCACGTCTCGACATTTTAAAATTGTTAAAAACATGTGACATAAACAAACCCTTAAAAGCACTTGTGGGGAGTACTTTTTAAAGGAGCCACACAAAGACTGAAATCCTATAGAAATGATGGACGTCAACAGAGAGCAGGATGAGCACTGTAGAGTGCTGGAAGGCAGTAACTGACAAAGCAAAATTCTATATTCAGTGAAAATATCCTTCAAAACGTAGACGGAGTAATGAAGTGATGATGTCTTGACTAACCAAAAATTAAGATATTTAATTACCAACACACAAACATGAAAGAAATACTAATGGGAGCTCTTTAAGCCAAAGGACATATAAGATTCTAAGTGGAAACGTAAAAATGCAGAAAGGTATGATAATGTTAAATTTGTGAGCAAGTCTAAGTAGACATTGAACCAGACAGAGCCATTGTGGCCATGTCAGTGAGTTTACAGAACTGAAATTCACAGCAGCAACTGCCCAGAAGGCAGGAAAGAGGTCAGTGGAGCTAGTGTTCTAAGGAACTTTCATGTTCTGGAAAGTGGCAGAAGTAGTAATATCGTTTAACTTCAAACACCCAGTGATGCATGTTTAAGCCCTGTGAAAGAATAAAATACAAAACTACAAAAAGAATCACAAAATATCATAAAACAATGTGTGACCAGCTCACAGAAGGGGAGAAATGAATAGTAACAGCATTAATAAAACCTTGATGGATGCAAAATAACACAAGAAGAAGGAAAAAGCACTGAAGAATAGAAGGCACGAACAGAATTCAATCATGAAATGATGAGATGCAAGCTAAATATGTCCCTAATTACACTGACTGTAAACAGACTAGACACTCAAAAGACAAAGATTTTTCAGACTATATAAAAAACTAAGTCTTACTATGTGCTGTTTCTAACACTTATATCTCAAATAGATGGGACCAGAGAAGTTGAAAGTAAAATAATGGAAGCAGGTTACACCATGCACAGGGCCACAGAAAAACGTTGGTGTGGCCATGACGATGCATTTTACTTCACTAAGCAAAAAGCATCGCTATGGATAAAGAAGCATATTGCACTATTGTAAGAGGGACAATGCATCAGGATTTTTCATAATCAAAAATTCCTATTTACCTAATAAAAGCTCTCATCTATAAAGCAAAAATTATCAGAAGTAAAGGAAAAATTGGAAACCCCACAATTAGAGGAAGAGACTTTTAGATTCCATTACTAATAGAGCAAGCAGAAAACATAGCTGTAAGCATACAGAAAACTGGAAAGTTGTGATTGAAATACTTGATCTAACTAATGCTTGATCTTATACAGAACATTGCTGCCAACACCTGGTGAAATACTAACTACTTTTCTCCTAAGATCAGACCACAGACAGGGATGACGTCCATCACCACTTCTCTTCAATATACTGAAGGTACTAGTTGGAGCAATAAGATGAGAAAAATAAGTAAAATTTTAAGGACAAAAAACCCCTGTCATTTGCAGATGATTTGATGATGCATAAAAAATCCAAAGCTATTGGAATTAATAAATAAATGTCTATGTTTGCTGGATAAAATCAATATTAAAAATAATTTTAGTTTTACATTCCAGCAGCTAATAAAAAGAAATTTAGAAGTCATTTGCAGTAGCATCAGAATTCATGATATATCTCAAAAAAATCCAACAGAATATGTATTAAGACCTCCATACTGATAATTATAAAAAATTGTTGAAGAAATGTAAAGAGAAAAATTAATGAAAGCAAATATCATATTCATGAATTAGAAGAGTGAATATTAAAGATGTCCATTTCCAACCAAACTTGTAGAAATGTTAATTTTGTTTTGTCTTATTTTAGTGGAAATGAAACTTGGTTCTAAACTTAAAGTGAAATGCAAAGGATCTAGAAGAACCAAAGCAAGCTTAGTGGTGTTACGGAAGTAGTTTATTTTAAAGCCGTAATGATTCAGGCAGCATGCACTTGTCACACGTGAGACAGACAGGTAGCATTTAACTGACAACGAAGGCTACAATGAAGAGCATTGAGAAAAGAGAGGCTTTCTCAATAAATGGTGCAGACCAATCTGCATGAAACAAAGATTTCTGACCGCTCTTCAAGGTCAATACTGATAGTGCTTATTTAGCAAGTTCAAGTAGAAATCCCACAGGATTGTTTAAACTTAGCCACAGTTGCCACATCATTTGGAGCCTGTGTATAATGGCCTCCCACTTCTTGCTCTCCCTGAAGAGATTCAGAAATGGCTGAATAACCCTCTATCTTGATGAGACAGGATTGAAGAGCCAGCCCTCAAGGTCAGGCAGCTGGGCAGCTGGACATAGGCCCAGCAAGGTCAGGTATCCCCGGAGGCAGTCAGATCACAGGCAGGAAGCCTGAGAAAACCTGGACCTTCTGCCGGTTTCCTGGAGGGCAGGAGTGAGGAGCCTATGATCCTCTAAATCTTCCGGGCACTTGAGTCCTCCTAGACTTTAGCAAGTCCTGGAGGTGCACTGTCAAAGCCATCGCTGGTCACTAATCATTCATCTCTGTCCTGTCTTCATCTGCTCTTTGCCCTTGTTTCCATTCAAGTTCTGGCAAATTGATTTGTCTTTGATATAGCCCTTACCTTTTACCTGAACAATAACAGCTTCCGTTTAGTGTGCATACACCGCACACCTAGAACTTCACATGCAGTCTGTCATTTCTGAGTCTTAAAACAAGCGGTAAGGCAAATGTCTATTATTATTATTATTAATAAAAAAGAAAGTTAGGAACTAATTACATGTAGTGAGCAAATTGTAAAGCCAAGATTCAAATTCAAACCTTTCTGTCTGTTCAAGTTCATTGCCCTGTGTTGTTCCAGCTCCCATGTCATTGACATGCCATTTCTGGAACCTCAGCCCCGGGTCCTAGAGATTTGCCTGGCCTTGGAAGGGATGTGGTGCTTGCTAGTTTCAGACCCTCGACTGCACACTCCTGAGCTCGGCTTGGGCAATCAATCATCACCCAGAGGAGAAGGGACGCTCACAGACAGGCTAGCTGCGAGGCTCGGATGGCAAAGGCGTTGAGGCACTCAGCAGTACCGGTGGAACACCTGTGTGATCGTGCCCCTCTCAGAGCCCGCGTCTCTGGATCAGTTTTTCACTTGTGGTCACCTCCTGAATTGCAGATACCTACTCCAAGCGGTAGGAAGGGCAGTTTGCAACAGACTCCTTGACATGTCCTTGCACTTGGAACAGAGACACCGCTCCCCTGACACGCCACCTCCTGCTGACTGGCTGCTCCTGACCTCCAGTGGTGAAGCAGCCCTGGACTGGGCCCTGGGTCCTCTTCTTCTCTCCATCTGCAACCCTCTGGGTGCTCTCATTCTGTCCTCTGCTTCAAAACCGTCTGTGTGCTGCTGGTGTCCCTGGAGCAGAGCCACACACCAATCACCTGATTGAAATGACCGCTTGGATAACCAGGTGACACATTAAACTCAACATGCCGGAAGTGGAATTCTTCACTTCCAGAAGTCTGCTCCTTTTGGGTCTTTTCCCTTCTTCCCTGACTGTAGCCAAATGACTTGGTTCCCCTCTTTCTCCTACAGACCCTATCAGTTCTGACCTCTTCTCACCACCTACACTGCCACCACCCTATTCCAAACCCCTCCCACACCTCACTTAGACTTTGCAAATGCCTCCTATCTGGTCTTTCCGACACACTGTCCTTCTTCATTTATTCCTTTTAAAATGCAAGCTAGATCCCACACTTTGCTGCTTACATGTCTAGTAGCTTCCCATCACGCTAATGATTAAAGTCAAAGTCTTCACCATGGCCCTAATGATCTAGCCCTGACAACTGCTCTAGCTCATTACTTGCTCTCTAACACACCTCCTTGCCCCTCAGGTCTCCTTGCTCTTGCTTGATCATGTAAGGGTAATCCTGCCACAGGGCCTTTGCACTTGCAGATCACTCTGCATGGACAATAAATACCTTTTCCAGTTACAAAGATGGTTTGTTCCATTACTTCATTCTGGTCTCTGCTGAAGTGTCATCTTATTAGTGATGCCTGTTCTGAGAAATGCTTCAAAATAACAACTACCAGTAACTCTCCATCCCCTTATTCTGCTTTATTTTTCTATACAGCTTTGATTATTGCCTGAAATATTATCAATTTACTTACTTGTTTACTATCCTTTTTCCCCCCACACTCCTAATATAATTTTGTGAGGGCAAATAAACTGCTTTGTCTGTAGGGTCCAGAATAGTTTTTGAAGCCTATTGAGTGTTGAAAAATATTTGTTACAATAAACAAAATACAGACTGTGTTCCTAAAACATATGCAAAAGGGCGGAAAGGAAGTAAAACAGAGTTGACAAAAATTCTGCTCCACATGAATTCACAATGACAGTGTCTGAAAAGAGGGTTGGGGTAGTTCTGTTTTCACACTCGAGAGGGAAATGCAAACAGCAAACGGCTCCAAGTTTTCCTACCTGGTGACTTCATGTAAAGTTTTAGAATCCAGCTTCCAGGACCACCAACCTCTAGTGGGGTCTGGACCAGCTCTGGGGACAGGCAGGCCAGCTGAGGGCCCCTGCAAATGTCCATCCCAGGAGCGAAGGGAGATAGGCAGTATTTTCAGGCCCAGAAGAGATACAAAACATTACAGATATCTTCTCCACCCTCTTCCATCTTCTTTTCATTATTTTTCTGCTCCTTTTGTATGGTAGCCACATTAATATGAAAACTCTACACTTTATTTCCCTATATTAGCAACTCTGCTGTTTCCAGGTCAGCACCCTCGAAATCATGAAAAACTGATTTATATTGACCAAAGTTTTGATTGGCACTTAAAAGACCAGCTGAAATGGAAAGAATTCATTTAGATGATTATAGTCAAGGCCACACATGACCAAGTATCCAAGCCACAGATCTGGGTTCCAAAACAGCCAATGAAATCAAGCCAATCAACCCACTTGAGAGGATGGAAACCAGCTGTCCCTGAACTACACAGTCACTGCCAGGTCCTAAGGGCACACCTGGAACAAACAGTTGGCAGAGTCTGGGTGGTGATGGTCTCATAGTCCACTGAGGGTACATGGGCTTAAATAACCAATTGTCACAAAATGGGGAAGAAGAGGTATGGCGGGCACTTGTGCAGGGAGCCTGGAATCCATGAAAAGTCACCTCCCCACCAGGAGCTGCACAGGGAGGGTGAACTGGAGGAGGTGACATTTCCTCCGAGTCTCAGGGCTGAAGAGGAGTTGGCTGAACACGGAGGAGAGAGAGCCCTTCCAAGCAGAGGACGCAGCCTATGAGTGAGTGAAATGCAGGTGAGAAAGAACTCACAGAGCAGAGAGAGGTGCTGTGGCCAGGATGTGGAGAACACCACCACTCTATATGCACATAGGGTAGTAATGTCCCATTCATTCTACTATCTTTCCTATTCCCATTCCACTCCCTTCCCTTCATTCCCATTTTTCCAATCCAAAGTACTTTGGTTCTTCCCTAACCCTCCCCACCTTATTGAAGTTAGTATTCACATATCAGAGAAAACATTTGGCCTGTGGTTTGGGGGGATTGGCTTATTTCACCCAGCATGATATTCTCTAATTCCATCCATTTACCAGCAAATGCCATAATTTCATTCTTCTTTACAGCTGAGTAATATTTCATCATATATATACACCACATTTTCTTTATCCATTCATCTGCTGAAGGACAGACACCTAGGTTGGTTCCATAGTTTAGCTATTGTGAGTTGAGATGCTATAAACATTGATGTGGCTGCATCACTGCACTATGCTGATTTTAAGTCCTTTGGGTATAAATTGAGGAGTGGGATAGCTGAGGAGTCAAATGGTGATTCCATTCCAGGTTTTCAGAGGAATCTCCATACTGCTTTCCATAGTGGTTGCACCTATTTGCAATCCCATGAGCAATGCATGAGTGTACCTTTCCCCACCTCCTCACCAGTATTTATTGTTATTTTTATTCTTAATAAGTGCCATTCTGAATGGAATCTTGGTGTAGTTTTAATTTGCATTTCTTCTAATACTTTTATTGTCAGGGGTTTTTGTTTGTTTGTTTGTTTGTTTGTTTGTTTTGCTACTGGGGATTGAACCCAGGGGCACTTAAACACCGAGCCACATTCCCAGCCCGTTTTTTATATTTTCATTTAGAGACAGGTTCTCGCCAGGTTCCTTAGGGCCTTGCTAAATTGCTGAGACTGGCTTTTGAATTCCAGATCCTCCTGCCTCAACTTCCCAAGATGCTGGGATATTGTCAGTATTTTCATGCAATTTTGTGAATAAAATTAAAAAGAGATATCCCTACTTATGTACAATGTCATTTTGTTTCACATATCAAATTAAAAGAAGTAGACAGTAGTCAAATTATTCAGAGTCCTAGAAGACTCCTTAATTTTGTTCTCCATCTGGTGACAATTGATTTGAGGGTTGATTTATCATTTTAAACATATTTTTCACATACAGTGTAATATAGTCTCTTTGGTGTATAGTTCTGAGTTTCAACATCTTCATGGAATTATGTAGCCACCATTGCCATCGTTATGAGCGAGTGAGAATCCACTCATCTCCAACACCTTCTCATTCAAGCCTTTTTCATTCAACCCCAACTCCACCCCTGGAAACCAATGCTCTCCTCTCTTTCTCTATTGCAATGTCTTTCCCCAGATGTTATGTAGAAGGGCTCACACAGTGTGTTGCCTTTTGAGTCTGGCTGCTTTGACTGAGCATAATTCACTTGGCAGCCATGGATGTGGTTGTACATATCAGTATATGTGCATTCCCTTTAATATGCACATGTGTATATTGCTTTTTATTGTTGAGTAGGATTTAATCATGGTGCAAATGTACCAGAATTTGTTTAGCCATTCATCAATTACTTTCCCAGTCCCCCCAGCTTCCAGACCCTGATAATCTAATATGGGTTTAAAGGAATAAGGTTTTTGTTACAGTATCCTTTTCTATGTACTAAGTCTTCGTTTTAAAAAATACCATTTCTTTACCAATTTGCTGTGTTACTCTGTGTGTGTGTGTGTGTGTGTGAGCGTGTGTGTGTGTGTGTGAGTGTGTGTCCTGCTGGGGATTGAACCCAGAGTCTTACACTTGCTCAGCACATACTCTACCACTGAGCTACGTTCCCAGCCCTACGTCAACATTTACAGTGCTTTGAAGTATGTAACCAGCCCTTGGCTGCTGGTTGCTCTGAGTCTCTAGGCGAAGGCAGCCTCTGCGGAGCTGTTGGTAGGACCAGTCGGCCTCCTGCCACTTGTGCTCCTGCTTGTTGAACAGCCTTCCTGGTGGCCATGTTACACCAAGGAATGCACATGTTTTGAGGGATTATATGAGAAAGAATTACTATCTAAACTGGATAGTAATAAAAGAAGTGGGGGAGCTAGAAGATCTTATCAAATGGCTCCCTAACTTCACAGGTGGAAACTCTATCTGGAAATACAGAATTCAAGGAAAAGTGTTTATTATGCTTGGAATTCTTTTACCAGAAGTGTGTACTAGATCAATAAGAAAGTATACATTAAACTCTTTGTAGTACTATTAGTATGAAAAAGTAATTGTCCTTAGTGCATTTTAAATATGATTTAGTTGATAAAAGATTTATACATAACTACTCAGGAGGCTAGAGGCCAGTCTGGGCAACTTAGGTGAGCCCCTATCTCAAAAAGAGCTGGGGATGTAACTCAGTGGGATAATGTCCCTGGGTTTAATCCCCAGTTCTCTGAAATAAATAAAAAGGCTATGGATACCCATAGTTTATAAAACAGGGAACACTTAATTAGGAGTTGGGAGGTTTTTGTGCTAACATAAACTGGCTAATTTGGATAGGACCCCTGTTATTAAAGTGCCATTTTATTGTAAATAGAATAAAATGGTAAGAGCTGCTCTCATTCTCAACTCTTGAATTCTTCCAGAAGTTGCTTTCCACGTAAGATTTTCTTTGCACTCTGAAGATTAGCAGAAACACTTTATGTTACAGTGTTATTGCTATCGATAGGGAATAAGTTTGGGATTTCCATCCCATCTGGTAATAGGTTTCACCTTTAGTCATTTTATGCTGTTTTAATGTGCTTATTTTGTTTTCTTTAATCATAGCTACTATAGTGTTTCTGTTCACTTAAAAAATGAATTGCCAAAGGAGTTTCTGAAATCTCTAAACCCCTTGAGTACCATGCCACTGTCGACTGGTGTGTAACAGTCAGTATTTACTATGCTTTCCTCCTAGGTGTATGTGTATTTTAATTCTGAAAATTGATGGAAAGTGTGCTTACCTTGTACTTGTTCATTTGTGCCTTGATTGTGTTGGAGAAAGAAAGTCGATGAAGATAGGACAAAGAGAACACTGACCAGCAAGAAATTTCTAGATTACTTTTTATTTGTTGGAATAAGCTATAAGAATTTGTTTTAAAAAGGATATTCACTAAGAAAATATGGAATGTTTTGTGACTTCATGGAAAACACAGTAATGAAATGAGAAATTGGTTGAAATTGATAATCAGTATGTGGGTATGCACATATTTACCAGGGCAATAATGGCAAACAAGGTAGGTAGATGCACCTCCTTCCATCATGGAGTGTCATGAGAGAAACAAATGCACATATACAGTATTAGTAAGGAAATAAGAACATTACTAATTGCATCAAACACTATGAAGCCAAAACTTGACCACACCTGTTAGTATCTGCAAATAGTCAAATGGCTCAGTTGACTCCTCCATGTCCACCATCTTTGTTGCTATTCTTCTAGTACCAGATACAGTGCTAGGCTCACAATTTAATATTTGATAATGAGTAAATTCTGCTAGTGGCATACCTTGAGCTAATCTATAAGAACAAGATAGAGTGTGTGTGGCAAGTGGCAGGCCACTCACAATATGTTGTCTTACAAGTAGATGTGCCAGACAATGGAAAGGTACATTACAGTTTAGACGCATTAGCCCTTGAACTGTGACTAATCCCAATTAAGATATGTTGTCAGTACCAAATCAATACCAGAATTTGATGATATTCAAAAAAAGAATGTAAACTATATCTATTTTTATATTGGTAAACTTATAATATTTTTGGTTTAATGAGTTAAATAAAATGTTAGTTTCCAAACAAATAAAAAATAAAATGCTTTGAACTGTCATTCTCAGGATATTCCAGAAACCTTTAAATCTTTGAATACAAAGTATGTAAAATTTTCCTCCAACTATTTAGATGTAACAAATTCTTGCTTCATTTTTTCATGGAAAGTTACTAATAGATTTTTTTTTTCTCTTTTTCCATTCATTCAATACCACAGAATTTTTGAACAAAGCTATACTGATAGTTCATAAGTGTATTCACATGTGATACTTTGCCCTTTAAAACTGAGCTTGTGATACCTAAACTAGTAAACTATAAAAATAAGAAAATTGATTATATATGTATATGTATACACATATACACACATGCATATATATATACACATGATATTCATCTTGATACAGGCTGAAATTTATACTGTACTATAGGAAAAAATGTTATTAAAATAGTGTAGTGTCCAGTTTAAAAAATATAATAAACTAGATAACTAGGACAAGAACACAGGATAGAATTACATCCAAAATGAAAATAAGGGGTTCAGGGTATATAGTTCAGTGGTAGAGCCCTAGCCTAGCATGTGTCCATAGCATCACAGAGAAAAGGAAAGGCTCATTCATACTGGAAACTACCTGGTAAGAATTCTGTGTGCCAGAATAGCTAAAGCAATCCTTAGCAAGAAGAGTGAAGCAGGAAGTATCACAATACCAGACCTTCAACTATACTACAGAGCAATAGTAACAAAAACAGCATGGTATTGGCACCAAATAGGCAGGTAGACCAATGGTACAGAATAGAGGACACAGAGACAAACCCACATAAATACAGTTATCTCATACTTGGCAAAGGAGCCAAAAACATACAACCGAGAAAAGATAACCTCTTCAACAAATGATGCTGGCAAAACTGGAAATCCATATGCAGCAAAATGAAACTAAACCCCTATCTCTTACCCTGCACAAAACTCAACTCAAAATGGATCAAGGACCTAGGAATTAGACCAGAGACCCTGCACCTAATAGAAGAAAAAGTAGGTCCAAATCTTCATCATATCGACTTAGGACCAGACTTCTTTAACAAGACTCCCAAAGCACAAGATATAAAAGCAGGAATCAATAACTGGGATAGATTCAAACTAAAAAGCTTTTTCTCAGCAAAGGAAACAATCAACAATGTGAAGACAGAACCTACGGAGTGGGAGAAAATCTTTGCCACACACACTTCAGATAGAGTACTAATCTCCAGAATTTATGAAGAACTCAAAAAACTTTACAGCAAGAATATAAATAATCCAATCAATAAATGGGCTAAGGAAATGAGCAGACACTTCACAGAAGATGATCTACAAGCAATCAACAGACACATGAAAAATGTTTAACATCTCTAGTAATAAGAGAAATGCAAATCAAAACTACCCTAAGATATTATCTCACCCCAATTAGAATGTCTATTATCAAGAATACAAGCAGCAATAGGTGTTGGCGAGGATGTGGGGAAAAAGGTACACTCATACATTGCTGGTGGGGTTGCAAATTGGTGCAGCCACTTTGGAAAGCAGTATGGAGATTCCTTAGAAAACTCAGAATGGAACCATTATTTGACCTAGCTATCCCACTCCTTGACCTATACCCAAAGGACTTAAAATCAGCACCCTACAGTGATGCAGCCACATCAATGTTTATAGCATCCCAATTCACTATAGCTAGATTGTGGAACCAACCTAGATGCCCTTCAATAGATGAATGGATAAAGAAACTGTGGTTTATATACAC